>JAXIVJ010016815.1:10000-27836 GCA_036785665.1 Chirona hameri | reverse complement strand
GACCTCAATATTGGGGAGGCGATGACCGCCCCACTTTTCGGGCTATTTTTTGGCAAAAAAAATATTTTGCTAAATTATCAGTTTCAGTTTCAGTTTCAGTTTATTACGATAATCACCAACAGGTATACATACCCACTGACAGGTGAAGTCATAAGAGATAAAAACAATAAATAAATCAACACAAATAAACACAGTACTTCACCACAGACGAGCGTCACCACTTACTCTCACGTACATATGCGATTACACTCTTTTTTAACTTGGCGGCACTGTGCAGCCACACATCGATGTCACGATTCGCGTGAAGAAAAGCATTGCAACCCTTCGAAATGCGACAGAACAGTCCGTATTTGACCGTATTTACTCGGGCATACCGAGTATTGAACAACATCCTGGTGCGAAGCTGCCGGGTTGATATACCCCAGATATCCAGATATATCCCCATTTTTGTATTTCTCGAAAGCAATATATTTCGATTACATAGACACGATTGCATAGACACATAGACCGCCATCTCCGAGACGTGGCTCCGGCCCAGCACTCCAACCAGACTCCTAGTCATCCCAGGCTACACCCTCCACCGTGCTGACCGCCCCGACAACCGCGGCTACGGTGGAGTGGCCTAGGCCATCAAGCACCCCATCACTGCATCTCCTCTCAAGTTCACCACCGATAAGAGCCCAGCCAGCAAGCTGGAGTCCCTCTGGGCCGTCATCAAGCAGGAACGAGGACGCCAACTCGTGATCGGTAGTGTCTACTGCTCATCTATACACACGGTCACGGCGCTGCAGGCGGACTTCGACAACTTGGAGCGCCAGCTGCAGCAGGTATTAGTGAAGTGCCCGACCGCTCCACGGTGATTTGCGGTGACCTGAACTGTGACCTTTTGCAGGCTGGTCATGACCTTGGCCGTAGGCGCTTAGAGGTGCTTCTCCACGACTACTCGCTCTTTCAATCGGTGACATCTTCCACGTACGCCTCAGGCTCTCTACTGGATGTTTGTATTGTTCAGCGCCGTGACATTGTTTTAGACTGCCGCACCGTTCACTGTAAGTATAGCCTCCATAACTTTATCCGAGTCAGCATGAACATTCCCCGTGTTCGCCGTAAACCGAACCTCACCCGCTCTCGCTGTCTTAACCGCATCGATGGTGGGGCCTTTCTTCGCGACCTAAAAACCACTGATTGGGGGGGGGGGGAGTTTTTATCTCAACTACCGTTGCCGACAAGTGGTGCTCCTTCGTCACATTTTCTACCGATTCTCAATGCACGCGCCCCGCTGCGGGATGTCAGGATCCGCAACCACACCGCGCCTCCAGTCTCCGACCAGACTCGATCGCTCATGGCCCAGCGCCGCACAACCCTGCGCCAGGCAGGCAGAGCGTCTCCAGAGTACTGTGAATTAAACCGCGCCGTCCGGTCCGCCATTCGCCGGGACACACGTGTATCAATAGGCCAGCGCATACACGAACAAGGCGCGCACACCGTCTGTCGGAACATGCGAGCCGTCATAGGCGACAAAAAGGCGCGCAAAAGGTTCAGCCATAGGTACCCGCCGAAGACCTGAACGCGTATTTTGTGTCTGTGGGTCCCCGAGTTGGGGGGCAGAAATAGCCGCTGGTGGCGCGCCCCGGCCCTTGCCTGCCGCCTTCCGCGAGTCGGCGCCTGCACATTATTCTTATCCCCTATTGACTTAGTCTCACTTACTCGTACCATCGCCACCATGCGTAATTCTCCAGCACGCGGTGCGGACGGAATCTGTATCAGAGTCATCAAAGTCATCCTCCCTGCTATCAATGACGTCATCCTTCACATCGTCAACTCCTCACTTACCCTGGCCGAATTCCCCGACTCCTGGAAACATTCCATCATTCACCCGATCCACAAGTCCGGCGACCCATCTGACCCATCAAACTTCCGTCCAATCTCAATCATTCCTGTCATCTCCAAAGTGGTAGAGCGGGTGGTGCAGAAGCAGCTCTACTCCTACCTATCCGACAATCATCTCCCCTCTCCTTCCCAGCACGGTTTTCGACCCCATCACTCCACAGAAACTACACTACTGTCCATCACCGATCGCATGCTTTCCGCCACCGATAGCGGGGAGATATCACTACTTTGCCTCCTCGACCTAAGTAAAGCTTTTGACGTCATCGACCACGACCTCCTCCTGAAAAAGTTGCAGTTGGATGGAGTTGACACCACTTGGTTCCATTCTTACCTCCACGGACACACCCAAAGCGTGGCATCAGGCGCCACGACCACTCGACCACTCGCTAACACCATGAGCGTCTTTCAGGGGTCGGCCCTGGGCCTTTGTTGTTTAGCATCTTTGCTAACGACATGGCGTCGTTTTCTGAAGGCGGCGTGGTGCAGTATGCGGACGACACCTAGGTGCTTATCACCGGCAAAATGGGCGACCTACCAGCGCTCATCTCCCGCTTGAAGCAAACTCTCGTCACACTGGATTCTTGGTTTCGCGCGAACGGCCTCAAAGTAAACACGTCAACAACTCAGCTCATCGCTTTCGGTAGCCGCCAAAATTTGCGCAATCTGCCAAATTTTCAGGTCACCTTCCGTGACGCAACCCTCCAACCTGTGAACGAAGTCAAAAATCTGGGCATCACTTTCGATCAAGCACTGTCGTGGGACGCTCATGTGTCCCACGCCAGCCGCAGCTGCATAGGCATATTGGCCGGCCTCTCCCATGCGCGCCACCTCTTACCTGATGGCATCATCACCACACTGGTCACAGCGGTGGTCCTCCCGCACGTCATATACTGCATATCCGTATACGGCAATAGCACTCAGAAGAACCTGGACAAAATTCAAAAGATCTTGAACTATGCTGCTCGCATCATTTTCGGACGTCGCAAATTTGATCACGTGTCTGACCTGCTGGAAGGACTAGGCTGGCTGACTGCCCACTAACTCACTGACGCGGCCACGCTCAGCATGGCACACACAATCATGGCGAATGGCGAACAGGACGCGCTCGCAGGCGCCTTCCGCACAAACAGCTCTGTCCGCGCCAGATCCACCAGGCGGGACCAGCAGCTGCACGTCCCCCACTCCAGAACTGAGGCCGGAAAGCAGAGATTCTCCTGCAGGGCACCCGCCCTGTACAACGGACTCCTACCTGATATCTCGCAGCTGGGGCCGCCAGCTTTCAGGCGCGCGGTGAAACGACAATTCGTGTCCGCAACGACGGACGACGGACACCAACAAAATGACTGATCTCAGTGACCTGTGTGTGTCGTGACGTATGTGAATGCTTGTGGTTTTAGGTTTTAGGCTGTGCGACTGTGTGTTCTCTTTCCCTGCATGTTCTACTCCCCCACTCGACCCATGGCTTAATAGCCACGCCAATTTGTGGATGCCCCGCGAAGTAAATACATACATACATACATACATACACATTTTCAGTATAGATTGCGAAAGTGGCGCAAAATTCGCAAATGAAAGCACACACTATCACATGTTATGATAGTGTGTGCTTCGGGAGAGCAATCTGGCACAGTGGTAAGACATTTGCTTTCTGTGCTGGGTACCGGGATTCAAATCCCTCTGCGGGCGTCTGAAAAATTCGTCCCGGCCACCATATCCCTCGGAAGGGTGAGAGTTCCAGTTAGCGCTTTGGTCGCAGGGGGATATGGTGCTTGGTCCAATAAATTGTGTGCTTCGAAAGAAGAATAGAAGTGAGCTGTAAAAAAACCCAGGAACTTGGTTAAAATAATAATTTATAAAATTAGTTAGTACAAATGTAATGACTATCTCATCATTGCTTACGCAACTTGGATAATATTGTCAATGGCGAAGGGTTCGTTCGCTGGTCCAGAAACGCTGTGTTTATCACATGCTTACATATGAAGCTTCTCGACACAGCGTTACGTTTTTTACACAACGCTGAATTACAGGACACAACATCTATATTTACATATATAAAAATACATGCTATATTTTCACTTTTAGAACGGTGCTGGGCATCCCAAAACATTTTTTTTAAAGTTTCTTTAAAAAAAGTTTTGTTTCCGTTGTTGCAGGTGCCCGGTGCCGAGAGCAAAAAGAAACTCCAAGCTTCATTTGGTAGCTATATTTGGTAGCATGAGCAGCGCATGACATTGTGCTGCACTTGACACGAAACACAAAATGTAGGAAATGCATTGCAAGGCTGCGGTATCCAATAGAGTTCAGTGGGTATCCATCACGTGGCCCGTATTGTGATTGTTTGCCTACTGTTGGTTGTGGTGTCTCCTCTGCTGGGCGAAGATGAACTAAGAAGATGGATATTCGACATTTTTTAAAGAAAAAGGTGTGCCATTATCTCAGAAATCGTAGATCAACGATTAGGATAACAAATGTGGTAATGGCAATTGGCAATGATCTTTTTAATGACACCTTTTCCTTGGTAATCACCAATAGGTAGTAGGTACCTTTTTGGTAGCTAATGATTAGGTAGATAGGTAGACAGGTACCTAGGTTACCTATGTACCTATTAATTAGGTAGAATAAAGGTGAAAATTTACATGGTTTTCATATAATGCTGACCTCTTGCGTCTTCACAATAAAGACTCAATACAGATTTTACAGAATTACAACATGAACAGACTGCAGACACTGGTTGGATTAATTAAGCAAATATTATGACTTGCTTCTGGTGGGAAGGGGTTACAACTTAGGTGACTTATTGACTTACTGGTAGGTGACTTACTTAGGCACCAATTCCTAATGTGAAAAATGAAAATATGTTAATTTTCACACTTACCTGTCCTGTTACTTGATTCATGAACATAAATATTTGCGGGTGCAAGGATTAGTTTCAAGCTAGTGTGTGAAGTGCAATATTTTGCTACTATATGACGGTAATGAGTGGACAATTTACAAAAAAGGATTAAATACAGACAAAAAATTACCAGAAGGGTAGGTATTTATATATTACCAGAAGGGTAGGTATTTATAAATATTTACTTATCAACAATTTCAAAATGCTTGGAGGCTTCTATAAGAAAGGTGGCATTTATATACTTTTTAGAGCAGGTTATTGGCTGGCAAAGGACTGAAATTCGATGTGTGCAGTGACAGGAGCCAAGTTAATGGCTAACAGTAGGAGATGCTCTGTCGTTCACCAATATTAGGGGAGAAAGAGATACAAATATTCCTGTCCTAAATCCTGATGGAATGGTTTTCCATCCAAATTTTTCAGTCCTAGACCCTAGTACAGTGTACACTGAATGTTTTGAAAGGACCGTACCTTTTCCGCAGGGCCAGGTCGACAAATTATGTTGATGGCTGTTATGAGCATTATGAGAGTTACTTTATAAATCGTGTTTATATAGCCTTTGCTCATGGTAAAGTAGATAAATTCGAAAATTACAAAGAGAGATATATTAACTAATATTTCACCATTGCGGCTTCATCAGAGTTAACACAATTCAAACACAGTTTTCCAACCATTCGATATGACACGTGACCCTTATTTATACAAAGCCGCCAAAAGAAAATTGTCCACACTTTATCATTATTGTTTAGCCTTTGTTCACGTTAAAGCAGACAAATTCGAAAAATACAAAGAGAGATACAAACTAACACTTCACCATTGCGGCTTCATCAGAATTGATGAAACCGGAATGGCGAAGCACCAGTAATTCTCCCTGCATTAAACCGAACCCCTCCACCTCAACACGAGCAAAGGCCAAACAATCAAATTACACAGCTGCATCACTCACATATTTACAGTCATTTATAAACAGTATACGAGTATCAACTTTAGCACTAACATGCTAGTGCTATGCTAGGCGATACAAATGAGCCACAGATTGTCACACCGCCAGCCCCAGGAACACAGTTCAGGGTCCTAACAGCTGCCAGGTATCAAACTGACTATTCAGTTTGGGCTGTCTGTCTCGAATGGCCAGAGCCTCGGCTATCTTCCGGTCTGCAGCGTCTTTACATCGACGGAGTATAGCGATGGATAGCCGAGGCTCTTACTCACTAGGATGGCATTGACTCATGTGTTCCCCGAATGGGGTTTGTTGAGTGCGATTCACCCCGTCTCTAAAGTGTTCATCGAACCGGTATCTGACACACCGTTTCGTTTCCCCTACGTATGTCGGAGGTGGTTCGTTTGAGTGCGAGTTAGCGCACCTCACACAAGTGATCTGATAGACTACATTTTTAGTAGTGCATCGACCAGTCAGTCCACTGTCGCACGTGCGACAGGACCTTCTCCCGGCGCGACAAGGTGGGGGCTCCAGAGCCGAGTGCACCAGCCGTTTAGTGATGATGTTATCATTCTTCCAAGACGCTGTCAGGTTAGGATTGACAGACTTTAGAGCGGCGTCCACTCTCCGAGTCAGTGTGTCATTTATGAAGGGGAGGGTTACATAAATCCTATCCTTCCGTGGTGGTCTGTGGGGCGTTTTATTGGTGTTCCTGTTGTTGTGCTGTGACATGGCCTGACGTGCCACCCCATTAAGCCAACGGGACGGGTAGCCGTTTTGCCGGAACAAAGCATGGATCATGTCTGTACTGCGCTTGGCACTGACGGGGTCGGAGGAAACCTTAAGGGCCGAAGGAACTGTGACTTGGCTACAGACTTTTTCATTTTTCAACTCAAGCATAAAGTTCTTGGCTTATACAAAAACCAGTGTAACTCTAAATCTAACGTACTTCCAGAGGAGGAAGACACCATCACTGAGCTGTCTCACGATGATAGTGTAATTGTCAAACCGTCAGATAAGTGTAAAGGTCTTGTCGTTATGAAAAAAGAAACGTATGTCGGTAAGGCACGGGCCATTCTTGACAACTATGAGCAGGTACCAACAAACCCCACCCCTAAAGTGGAAGCCACCACTAAAAGAATCATCAAAACGGTCATGGAAAACAAAATGGATACATCACTTGTTCAATCTCTACTACCCCAGGGGTCGAGAACAGCGGAATTTTAGGGACTCCCAAAAAACCACAAGGAATCAGTGCCCCTTCGCCCCATCGTATCTGCGTGTGGAGGCCCACTTGATAAAGCAACGCGGTTTCTGGAACAAATCCTCTCCCAGCTCGTAAAACATGTACCAGCGCATTTACCAAACACAGACACCTACCTTCAACGTTTAAAACAGCAGTACCCAAACGGCCTCCCGCCTGGTGTAATTGTTTTCAGTCTCGATGTGACCAATCTGTACGGTAACATACCTATAGATGAATCGGTGCAGACGGTCATGAATCTGTTACAGGAACACAGGGATTCCATCAACCTGTTCGGACTATCTTGGGCGGACGTGGAACCCCTTCTAAGCCATTGTTTAACCAACGGCTATCTGAGATTTGGCCAGTCCTTCTACAAGCAAATCATGGGACTGCCAATGGGAGTCGTATAGCGCCCTCCATAGCCATTATATTCATGGGAGCCCTGGAAGCCATATTTCTTGCCTCGGACCGCGCCCAGCCTGACATGTACATGCGTTACATTGACGACTGTTTTTGCGTCTGGTCGCACGGATCGGATGCGTTGACATCCTATTTTGAATATGTGAACACGATCCACCCTACCATAAAGTTCACCATTGAACGATCAGACACGGACAACCACCAGGGACAGATCCCTTGTTTGGATACCCTCATCAGGGTGCACCCTGATGGCCGCTACAACACCCAGCTCTACATTAAACCGGTGGCAGTCTCCATCATCCTACCATTTGATTCCGCCCAACCATTTAAAATGAAAAAGTCTGTAGCCAAGTCACAGTTTCTTCGGCCCTTAAGGTTTCCTCCGACCCCGTCAGTGCCAAGCGCAGTACAGACATGATCCATGCTTTGTTCCGGCAAAACGGCTACCCGTCCCGTTGGCTTAATGGGGTGGCACGTCAGGCCATGTCACAGCACAACAACAGGAACACCAACAAAACACCCCACAGACCACCACGGAAGGATAGGATTTATGTAACCCTCCCCTTCATAAATGACACACTGACTCGGAGAGTGGACGCCACTCTAAAGTCTGTCAATCCTAACCTGACAGCGTCTTGGAAGAATGACAACACCATCACTAAACGGCTGGTGCACTCGGCTCTAGAGCCCCCACCTTGTCGCGCCGGAAGAAGGTCCTGTCGCACGTGCGACAGTGGACTGACTGGTCGATGCACTACTAAAAATGTAGTCTATCAGATCACTTGTGTGAGGTGCGCTAACTCGCACTCAAACGAACCACCTCCGACATACGTAGGGGAAACGAAACGGTGTGTCAGATACCGGTTCGATGAACACTTAAGAGACGGGGTGAATCGCACTCAACAAACCCCATTCGGGGAACACATGAGTCAATGCCACCCTAATGAGTCAGAGCCTCGGCTATCCATCGCTATACTCCGTCGATGTAAAGACGCTGCAGACCGGAAGATAGCTGAGGCTCTGGCCATTCGAGACAGACAGCCCAAACTGAATAGTCAGTTTGATACCTGTCAGCTGACCCTGAAGTGTGTTCCTGGGGCTGGCGGTGTGACAATATGTGGCTCATTTGTATCGCCTAGCATAGCACTAGTATGTTAGTGCTAAAGTTGATACTCGTATACTGTTTATAAATGACTGTAAATATGTGAGTGATGCAGCTGTGTAATTTGATTGTTTGGCCTTTGCTCGTGTTGAGGTGGAGGGGTACGGTTTAATGCAGGGAGAATTACTGGTGTTTCACCATTGCGGTTTCATCAATTCTGATGAAGCCGCAATGGTGAAGTGTTAGTTTGTATCTCTCTTTGTATTTTTTGAATTTGTCTGCTTTAACGTGAACAAAAGCTATATAAACAATAATTATAAAGTGTGGACAATTTTATTTTGGCGGCTTTGTATAAATAAGGGTCACGTGTCATATCGGATGGTTGGAAAACTGTGTTTGAATTGTGTTAACTCTGATGAAGCCGCAATGGTGAAATCAAGGCAATAGATACCAGGTAGCGTCGTCCCACTGCGCATCCTTCTGCGCAGGTGCCCGAATGACGTCATAGAGGGTGTCAACCAGCCGGGAGGCTGCCGCGTACGCGTTCAATTGACCAAGTTCAAACGCGAAACAAATTGTTTTCCCGTGATATTACAAAAACAATTTAGGATGGAATTAATTTATCTATATTTAGACTGTTCGAATCGGCACGATATATCTTATTTTTAAGTCATTTATATTATATTTCGGCGATTTCCGAACAGGCAGATATCCATAACAGGCACTGTGTGCAGCCGGCATCGGTCAGCGGCCGATCCGGTGCAAGTAGGCTGCTCCGAGCCGCTCCAGTGGCCGGCCCGGAACTGGCACACATCGACATTCGACCGCAACGAGTTGGTCCTCCATTTCGAACAGGCCCGTGCAATCAGGTCACCATGACAGACCTGTACCAACCGTCCGGCCAACTCCGCTGCCAGGTGGAGATGGAGCCTCGGGAGACGGCTTTCAGGACAGTCCAAACGTCGATGAGTGTTTAGTTGGGGAGGTCACCGGTTTCTCGAGTGATTTCATTCTGGATGGACACACCTTCACGAGGTGTACTCCGTGGGAATTAGCCCGCCCATGTCGTGGCGAGCGACGGGGGTCCCAGTCCGCCCTCTCGGAGCCTAAGCCCCTAGGCTGCATCCCTGGCTAATGAGGTATTGTTAAAAAAAACTTTGACCTTGGTAGCTGGGAGGACCGGGGGAGGGGGTCATCGAGTGAGCTCCGAGAGTCAGGCGGCCTGTTCCTCCTACCTAGGCCTGACTCAGGCCCATAGCCGTAGTCGCGAGCTCCTGCTCGCGCTGCGTCGATGCGCAAACATTTAAGTTATAGTTTTCGTGATTAGTCAAGTGTCATTTTGTTAGGACTCTACTTCAATGTAGCATGCATGGCAGAGGTAAAAAACGTGGATTAGTCTAGTTATTAAGGCGGTGTTCTGAGAAGTGGGAGGACCCGTGCTCAAATCCCGGTGCCGCTCACTCTCCGGACTGCTGTCCCCAGCTCTAATCCGGACCAGGTGCGGGGCGAGCTCCCACGCAGAGCAGTGGGAGCAGGAGCCCTCCTGTGATTGGGCACCATAGTCTCGTAGGAGGACTAGGAAATATATAAAATAAGATAAATAGGTCCCTTGTGGGCTGATGAAAATGGTAGTTATGTTTTTAACCCGCGCCGTGCCGGGAGGGGCGTCAACCTCCCTCAGGGTTTCCGTCGATAGCGGAAAAACGGCGGCGCGCCGTTTTTAGCACAAGTGTTCGGGCA
This sequence comes from Chirona hameri, assembly GCA_036785665.1. Lineage (NCBI taxonomy): Eukaryota > Metazoa > Arthropoda > Thecostraca > Balanomorpha > Balanidae > Chirona > Chirona hameri. Next base: position 17,608 of record JAXIVJ010016815.1, on the reverse strand, counting down.
TCAATTGCACGCATTGTGTGAAATTTGTGTGGCTGTAGGTTACCGGTAAATCAGTATAAATCAAAATAAAGGTGTGGTGACTGGTGAGCGCGCCATCAACACGTAACCGTCGAAGTGAGATATTGTACTATCCCAATAAACTGAAATACGAATAAAAAGCGCCACTCAGAATGTCCAAAATGTTATTGGATGCCGGAAAACCTTCAACAAACAGTTCACCCACACCACGACCCACGTACCGCGTGTATGCACCGAAACTCGGTACACTATCGGCTCGCAGAACAATATGACAAAACGCGATGGTGAGACATCCGACATACCGTCGTTGATTAAAAAAGCAGATCAACAGTCGTCTCATCACATGCACAATCGGGCACCATCAGCAGCAGTCACCGCAGCCACACTGCACCGTCCTACCGCTGGCTGTTGACGTGTTGCCGAATCTGATTCTGGTCACATTCTGGTCACGCCTGTCGAGCCGCTTGCCGACGAGCTTCTGGCGCAGCCATCTGATACGCAGGTGAAGCCGAAAGTGTACGAGCCGGCGCGCCACGCGTATGTCGAGATGAGGGTACCGAGCGCTGATGGCCCCCACCAGCCGCTTCATAATACCCGCCTCGCGGCTGAAGGTTTCGGCCATGATGCCACAGAAGATGTCATCGAAGTTCTCCACCACATCCATCCACCAGCGATGCGGGAGGTGGAGCCGACCGCGGCTGATGGTGGACAGCCAGGAGCTGGGCACCGACTCCAGCATGGCGTCTGTCGCAGCTGAGATGACGCAGCCCAACGATGGTTCGACGTGGAGCATCTTGGACGCCACGCACCCAGCGACGAATGCCAGGCCTTCACGCTCTAGGCCCAGCTCGCAGTCTTCCTGGCCAGGCCCAGCAGCCTCAGTGACTTTCTAGAAGGCGTGGTCGAGCTCGACCACATCCTCTTCGTCCACCGGGTCGATAAACTGAAACACACATTTGGTACAAATCAGCGATGTGTACAGCTGAACGACTCGCATATAAGGTTTTGCTGATATGGTGGAATGATATATACAAGGAGATTTACGATCATAAGTATCTTAATCAGCCATAATGGGAATTTGATTTATCGGATATTTCTTCAATAATTACCTGTAGGTATTCAGTACAAAAAACTTAGCATAGTAACCAGGCCAATCATGTTCTTGCAACGCAACAAACCACAGGATTTGGTGACTTCGGCTGTAAATGGTTCAGGCCGTCGGCCAAATAAATAAATAAATAAATGTGTTGCAAAGTTCGAACTTCGCCAAATCAAACGATAATACCACGCAAGCCAAATATATTACATTTGTATAATCTTTAAAAAAACGTGAAAGTGTTTTAATGAATGTGAATAACGATTAGCATTCAAGAACAAATCTGTTGAATTTAGGATTTACACCTTACCTCGATAGTCACGCCATCCAGTTCAGACATGCTGAGAGTGGAGCTGGTGCTTGGTGGAGCCACAGGAGGTTGGCCAGTGCTGAGGTAGTCGGTGGGACCTGGCTCCACCTCGACGTCAGAGCTGACAGGGCCATCAGCATCGCCTTCAGCCGCTGGCGAACTTCAACACCGCATCGCCCTCAGCCGCTGGCGAACTTCAACACCGCATCCGGGTTCGCGTTCTGTCCGCCCATGCCTCGGAGCTGGCTGAAAGCGTTCTCGAGGCAATCTTGGTTCAGTCTGGAAGTGAGGATGTAGCTCAGCTGACCCGGGTACGCTGCTCTGAGGTCTTCGTACAGTCCACGCACCGACGCTGAACTGCGGAGGATGCCCCGCCGCTGGAACGGGAGCAGCGCTGCTGGTGAGGCCGTGCCGGGCCGACGTCTGGCACCAAGCTTCCGGGCGTTGGCGATCAGGTCGTCCATGTCCCGCAGGGTTGAGTCCTGTGCTGCTTTTGCGGCATCCGAGCTCCCGTAAGCATGCCGCTCCAGCTTGGCGTCGCTGCTGCACCGGCTGTTTATCGTGTCGAACCAGCGGTCCACTGTTCGGACGGCTCGGCCAATTGCTGGTTTGGCGAGCACAGTCTCCATGGCCGCGGCCACCGTGCCGGAGAAGAGCCGCGTGGCCAGGTACACCCGCTGGGCGGTCTGGTTACGGGCCTGGAACAACATTGAACCCAAATCAGATTGCAGAAGTTGCAGTTAATGCACTTACAGTTGATGTAGTTTATTAATAACTATATAAGTAACGAATTATTAAATAAATATTTAAGGAAACCAACGAGAATGTAGGATAACTTCAGAATCAGAGCGGTTTTTTGGCATAAGTTATTGACGTTTTGGACACTTTAAAGCTAGTTGTGTATCCAAACTCTTTGCCAAAACAAACCAATGTAAAACAACTAACCGTCCCAACGGTGAAGAGAGCTAGCAATGTCATCTTGGTTATGCCATTGGCGTATCTACAATTGTCAAGAAGTTAACCACGTACTTAATAGGAACTCTGAGAAGGCAGTGCGAAGCTGGTGTCGATCAGCTTGACTTTGGATAGGTTGGTCTGGCAGAGGTCTTCAGAGGAGAAGTGTTCAGAGCAATTGCACAATTTTTAAGGATCAAAAGGATCGCCTTCTTACATTTTGCTGTCCAGATACTTGCAAGATTTTTGTCTTCTGAGAAGTTGAAAAAACTGCTACCCTTTGCTTTCTGCTTTTTGCTCTTCCACCAAACCATGACTTGCATGACGCCACTGTGCATACTCTGCCCATCTTTGATTATGATCCTGAAAAGTGGAAATTTATTTATTACATTTGTGTCATCGGCAGCAGCAGTGTCAGGGACGTTGATATAAGCAAGAAATTTATATCGGGCACAAGCTCATACAAAAACACAAGTTATGTTTTATTAAGCTACAAGAAACAAGGTGCGTGAACATTGTCACTTGGCAGTTTTTTAACAGGCTATGGATCTCAACTTTTTTACTTTTAACATTACGCCCATGCATACAAAACTGCATACAAAAAAAAAACTGAAAAACTGCACTGCATACAAAATTGATTTCAAAAGACCTCCAGGCTCCCTGCAGCATGCCCCAAACTGTATAGGTGTGATTTATACATCCAAAAATTGGAGAGGAGGCACATCAACACCCTCCCGTCTCCACTGTGTCAGAGCCCTTGTGAGTAAGTGTCTCTGTCACTTGAAAAAAGTGACAAAGTGAAAGTCAAAACTTGAAGAAAAAAATCAACATGAGATAATTACCCAAATTAATTTCAGTCACGACATCCCAATGGATTGTGTTGGCACCGTTTCCTAAATATTTGTTTGCATTTTCTGCGCCACAGTCGCTAATTTTCTCCAAGGGAGTGCTTAAAATGATGCAAAATATTGAAAAGACAGCTAAATTGCTGCTTTGTCAAATATCAAGAAAGGTTGACCTAAAACAGATTTTAACAATAAAACGTGAAATTCTGTTCAATAAAACATGTAAATGCGTAACATTAAGTCATATTCACTCACGCAAATTGTATACAAAGAAAGAAAAGTGACACCCTTTTGCACGTCATTTGCTCAAACCGCCCAATCACGTTGGGGGCATGCGGACGACGCAGGCCTGGGTGAAATATTAGTTAATATATTTATCTTTGTAATTTTCGAATTTATCTACTTTACCATGAGCAAAGGCTATATAAACACGATTTATAAAGGGTCAGGTCGACAGACAAAAGAATCATACCAATGCACCACTGAAGCACCTGTTTGTTTTGCACTTCATAGAACAAAGAAGGCATGCCTATCTAACTGCTGAAGGAGCAAACATCCCTTGAATGCTAAAGGCAATTGTTTTTTCCCTTATGGATGCTGTTTCTATCCATTAATAAAAAAATATTACTGCTGGAAGGTATTCCTCAAGCCTCCTAGCTGGAAGATGTCTGTGTCCCCCATGCATCCTGTAAGTACATCAAGGAAGACAAATCTGCTTTTCCTTTTATCTTTCCTTATGAGCTAGGTCACCAAAATCATTGACAATGTGATTGTCATTTGTCATATGAGGGTGCCAATCTTCCTTGATCCCTTTTGTTGAGGAAATCATACTGGAGGGCAGTAAGAACCAGATGTAATCTGATCTGCCCAAGAATAAAAATGGTGGTAAAGAAAGTGGTAAAGCCAGAAAAAAACTGTATTGTTTGCTAATGTGTGTATAGAGAAGAAGTTTGCATGGAAGAACTTATTCTCTATAAAAACAGTAGCAAACAATAAAGTTTTTTTTTCTAGCTTTACCACTTTCTTTACCACATTTTTATTATTGGGCAGATCAGATTACATCTGGTTCTTACTGCCATCCAGTATGATTTCCTCAACATCAAGGAAGTCTGCTCATAATCTTATTCAAATAAAGGCCTGACAGGATGATGGCTCATGGTATGACCTGCTATTCTGTTCATATGTTATGAACTATGAAGTCATATTGTATGTCCCCCCACATCCACATGTCCACATTCTATTGTCCACCATACACCATCCAACTTTTTTTTACCAAGTTCATTAACATGGAATGGGACCTGTGATAGTTCAAAATACAAACTAATTGCCATTTTGTGGTAGTCATTTTGAATTATTGATAGCTTGCTGTTGCTTCATCCTCAGTACAAATGCACCTGCGATTTGCTTGCATGTAACCACTATGTACTTGAAAATATACCCATTTGTTGATGACTGACATGTTCTCAGGTTTTTACCAAAATAAGTATTTATTGTTCAAACATCTTTGTTAACTCCATAATCTGAATTGCCCCTCAAATATTTATGATAATGTTGTCTGTGTTTTCTTCCAAAATATGTATATGCTCTAAACAAATGTAAATACTTGATGTCAATGCTAGATTATCCCAGGAAATATTAATTCAGTTGATATTATATTCCTCTCATTTCCAGTCCACTCCTTCCGCGGCCAGGCCTGGTCCTTCATCCTCTGATCTGTCTAGCACACCCACAGAAGATGTGGCCCCTGGTGCTAAACGACCCAGGCAAGAATCAGGTGATTTTTGTGCTTGAAGCGCATTTATCATTAAGTTTGCTGATTGTTTCTTTCATCTGTGTATGCCTGCTGTTATATGCAAATGAAGTTGATAGGGTTCTGTTTTTCACGGAATTGCTGCATTCCACGAACGAAGGCACTGTTGGTGGGGAAGAAAAACGAACTGCATTTTGAATACAGAAGCTGTCAGATGAGTCCGCATTTTTTACTAGCACCATGGTAACTCTTGACAAGGTGAAAGCGCCAAAGCCACGCACCGAGTTTAATAACAGACTGTGAAGTGTCTATCGTAGACACTCATGTCTGTTATCTCTTTTCCCCAGAACCTCCGCGTCCTGAAACCTCCTTCAAGCACGGCCGTCCTTCAACCACGCTGTCCAGCTCTCCAGCCGATCCTTCCTCAGCTGCTGGTGCCGGTTCCTGCTCATCCGGTCATGCCGAACATGGAGATCCTTCGACCAGCGGCGGCGCCAGCTGTCTGCCCAATCCTTCTCCTGGTCCATTGGGTGACCCCTCTGCTGATCATGGCGGACCCTCGGCCAGCTGCAGCGTCAGCTCGCCGTCACAGCGGGAAACTGCTCCGCTCCCTGGCCCATCTTCTCAATCATCCGATCGTAGCGTTCTACCAGACCTACAGCCCGCGGTTGGTTCCAGCGGTGTTCCCGACAACGATTTTGGATTATTCGTACAGAGTGATCGTAGCGCTGCTACCATTTTAAATAGGCTCAACCACAGGTGGCAACCAGACAGAAAGGAGGACTTCCCAGTGTCATTCCATTTGCGAGGCGGTGTCAGAAGAAGACGAGCGATCAACATGAACCATGCGCAGCGGTACCCATGGTTGGCAGTGTCACGCCATGGAGCGCACTGGGGTGCGTGGTGCGCCTCTTGCGTTCTGTTGGGCGTTTCGGAAGAAGGGGGTGGACATTCTGGAACTGGGCAGAAGAAGGGAGCTTTGGCCACTCAACCTCTGATATATTTCTCGGATTTAACGGGTAAGGAAGGCAAGCTGGATGTGCACGACAGGTCAAAGTACCACAAGGTAAACGTAGTACGATCGCAAGAATTCCTCAAGAGATCGCCGCATTCACAGGAGAGTGTACTCGGTCACCTTGACTCGGAAAAACAGAGACAAATTGAAAGAAATCGGGAAGGACTGCACAGCATTGTTGATGCGATTCAACTGGCTGCCATGCAAAACATCCCCCTGCGAGGACATCGTGATGACGGGAAGATTGACCCGTCTGGCGACTATCCGGACTCAAATGACGGCAACTTGCGTATGCTTCTGCGTTTTCGTCTGTGGGGTGGCGATGCGTCGCTGAAGCATCATCTCACTCATTGCCCAAGCACAGCGATGTACACGAGCAAGACGATCCAGAATGAAATCCTGGAAACATGTCAACACTGATCAAACAGAAGATATCACAACGGGTCGCGGAGTCACCGCTGTGGGTTCTCATGGCGGATGAGATGACTGATGCAGCGAACCGAGAGCAGCTCGCCGTGGTGGCTCGCTACATATCACGTGCGTCTGGGGTGTTCATCATCAGGGAGGACCCAGTTGCTCTGGTGGACGCCTACGCGGAGATGGACGTCGATAAAATGGAAGAGGCTCGCCTGTCTGGGAAGAACCTGGCTGAAGTCATCCTGAAAACTGTCGATCGTGTTCATCTCAATACCGACAACCTGGTGGCTCAGTCTTATGACGGGGCTGCGGCCATGGCTAGCAAGCGGGTTGGAGTGGCTGCCAATGTGCTGGGGAGAGCGCCTCTTGCACTCTACTTCCACTGCGCTATGCATGCGCTCACCTCGCAACATCACGGGTAACGTGGCGGCCATCCGAAATGCGATTGGTGCCATACAAGCGATCACCAGCTTCATCACAGACGGAGCAAAGCGAGGGGACCTCCTGAAGCGGGCTCAGAAGTTAGGTGAGGTCCGTGGCAAAAAATCTCATCAATATGTGCCAGACGCGCTTTGTTGAGCGGCATGTTGCCGTCAAACGGTTCTGTGAGGAGCTCCCGACCATCAGTGATGCTCTCCAGCTGATGTCGACGTGGCAAGACCGCAAGACGAGCGGGACTGCCATGATGCATCTCAGTGCCATAACTCGCTCCGACTTCCTGGTTGGGGTCGTGATGCTTGAGCGACTGGCAGGGATCCTCCGACCTCTCTCCTTGACCCTACAAGAGAAAGGAGCTGACCTCTGCCGCGCCCTGATGCTGATAGACGCAACCACGCATGTGCTTCAGCGTATGCGGAATGAAGAAAGTGAGCTCAAAGAGGTGATGACAAAAGCGAAGCACCTAGCTGCCAAGCTCGACACCAGCATCGAGAAGCCTCGGACCGCGGCCTTATCGATGCACAGATCCAACGCTGGAGCGACTCTGGACACGGACGACTACTACCGGATCAACGTGGTGCTGCCCGCGTTGGACGCAGTCTTGGGAGACCTGACGGGTCGGGAACCATCAGCGGCGGGCTTTTAGTCTGTCTCATCTGCTGCCGTCAAAAGCTGCTACAGCTTCGTGGGAGAGTGTCCGGCCAGCCTGGGAGCAGTATCTGTCCCTGCTAGACGACAGCTCTGAAAGCCTCGCTCGGAGCGAGT
>JAXIVJ010016815.1:0-5000 GCA_036785665.1 Chirona hameri | reverse complement strand
CAGGGTACCCAAAATCCCCCCCCCCCCCCCTCCCCCTCAAATGAAAATCCTGGAGAGGGGAAGGGTCATGTTGCCCCAGATTGAGCAGGCTAAAATCTGGGGGGGGGGGCAAAACTACCCTTTGCCCCCAGGATTTTCGACTGGGGGAATTTTGGGTACCCTGCCCCCGCAATCCGCCGCCCCTGCTCAGGGGCCCCTCCGACCTGCCCAGGGGCCCCTCCAGTCTGGCTAGGAACTCATCCGGCATGTTCAAGGGGCTTTCCGAACGGCCCAGGGACCCTTTCGGTCTAGCCAGGGGCCCCTCTGACTTGCCCAGGAGCCCCTCCGATCAGCCCAGCGACTCTTCTGGTCGGCCTGCGCTGGCTGCTTTGTCGCCCTTGCCGACATGCTTAAGGGGCCCTCTGACCTGCCCTGGAGCCCCTCCGTGCTGACCAGGGGCCACTTCGGCATGTTCAGGGGCCCTTCTTACCCGCTCAGGGGTCCTTTCGGTTTGATCAGGGGCCCCTTCGATCTGCGCAGGGGTCCTTTTAACTTTCCAGGGGCCCTCTGGTCTCTCCAGGGGCCCTTTGACCTTCTAAGGAGCCCTTCCGACCTAGCAAGGGGCTGCGCTGGCTGCTTTGTCGCCTTGCGATATGCTCCGAGGGCCCTCCGACCCTGCCCTGGAGCCCCTCCGTGCTGGCTAGGGGCTCATTCAGCATGTTCAGGGGCTTTTCTAACCCACCTAGGGGCCCTTTCGGTCTGGTCAGGGCCCCTCTGACCTGCACAGAGGCCCTCTTAACTTCTCAGTGGCCCTCTGGTCTGTCCAGGAGCCCTCCAACCTGCTCAGGGGCCCTTATGACCTGGCAAAGGACTGCGCTGGCCGCTTTGTCGCCCTGTAGACATGCTCAGGGGCCTCTGAACCTGCCCAGGGGCCCCTCTGTGCTAGCTAGGGGCCCATTCGACGTGTTCAGGGGGCCATTTGACGGGCTCAGGGGGCCCTCTGACCCGCTCAGGGGCCCTTTCGGTCTTGCCAGGGGCCCCTCTGACATGCACAGGGCTCTTTTGAACGTCAGAGGGGCCCTCTGGTCTTTCAGAGAGGGCCCTGGTGGCCCTAAAGAGCCTCTGAAGTCCGCTAAACTCTCTAAAGACCACGCTTCGTGTAGTAAAGAGCCTATGATACCGCGCTTCGCGCGGTCTCGTCGGCCCTTTTCGGCGCGCTGCGCGCGCCGAAAAGGACCCTCCGGGCCTCTAGGGGGGGGGGGGGGCGGCCGCCCCCGCCGCCCTCCCCTTGGCTACGTGCCTGCCCTGGCTTAATGCCTCTGAAAAGACGCTGTTGTAATGGCTTCAACCTTGATGAGCCTGTACCCAACACCGACTAAAAAAGCAAAAGTAGAGGACGATTTCCATTTGTTCCATTTCCAAAAGTATTCAAGTAAGTCATGGGTAGTATGAAACAGCATTTCTCGATTGTGGGTGGGCGGAACATTTTATCGCAACTGTGTAGTGCGGAACAGTATTTCGTCGCACCTGTGTAGTGCGGAACAGTATTTCGTCGGAACTGTGTAGTGCGAAACAATGTTTCGTCGCAACTGTGTAGTGCGGAACATTTTATCGCAACTGTGTAGTGCGGAACAGTATTTCGTCGCAACTGTGTAGTGCGGAACAGTATTTCGTCGGAACTGTGTAGTGCGGAACAGTATTTCGTCGCAACTGTGTAGTGCGGAACAGTGTTTCGTCGCAACTGTGTAGTGCGGAACAGTATTTCGTCGCAACTGTGTAGTGCGGAACAGTATTTCGTCGGAACTGTGTAGTGCGGAACAGTATTTCGTCGGAACTGTGTAGTGCGGAACAGTATTTCGTCGGAACTGTGTAGTGCGGAACAGTATTTCGTCGGAACTGTGTAGTGCGAAACAGTGTTTCGTCGCAACTGTGTAGTGCGGAACAGTGTTTCAACTGTCATTATTTCAGAACTTGGGTAATTAAGTATATTATCCGGTAATTGTATGCCTATGTGGTCGTATGGTATTAGGTAAATGGTCTATATATGGTCGTATATGGTATTAAGTAAATGCATCTTGCCTATATGGCCGTGCAAAGGGAGACTCTTAAAGGGATTATACAGGTTTCTGTCCTGAAAGTAAATGCACTCTTTTGCAGTTGTATGAGCTTCAAACACGTTTAACCCGCGCCGTGCCGGGGGTGTTTAGACACCCCCCCCCCCCCCTCAGGTTTTTCGAGGATAGCGGAAAAACGGCGGCGCGCAGTGCCGCCGTTTTTTCCACAGCTGTTTGGGCATCAATTGCGCACATTATGTTAAAAAAATACATCGGGTCATCTCAGCTCAGGTCACCAGACCAGGTCACGTGACCCCACCTCCAAAAAACTTGTGGTCGTACCACAGTCACAGTTTTTAGATGATCGGTTTTATACTTACAGGATTTTATAAGGTCATATGTATCTACAATTTGTTTATCTTCAATTTTTTATATCAGCGACCTAAGGTCGGGTCAATTTCGTGACCTCCCCATTATAAGTCAATGGGGAAATATTCAAATGCTTCCTATTCCAAAGATACGCAAGATATCAGTCTAATTCCTTCTGGATCATGTTATTATAGACCATTCTTGATGACCTAGGTGCAATTTGTGTTCACTGACCCCTACAGGGTCAGCCGAGGTCATCCGAGGTCACCAACAGTTTTATGTCAATAACTCTCGACATAATGACGATAGAGAAGTGAAACTGACACCAATGTGTTTGTCTCGTCGAGGTACATCTTCCCATATGCAACATGACCTACTTGGGTCACCACATGACCTTGACCTAAGGTCAAATTGTTAAGTTGACTTAACAAGGTCAGCATATATATCATGCAAAGCGCCTTGACAAGATAAACACAATGGCGTAAAGAGTTTTCCGTTATCTTTATTAAGTAAAAAGTTAATAGCAAAAAACGATTTGGCAAAAAAACTGCATTGTTTTCTTTTGACCTCTGAAGCCTCAAATATTGATCTGAGATCAAATCTGAGGACACTTTAGCGATTACAAATTTCACTGGCTGGCGTTTGCTTTTTTCCGTTTCTTTCTAACTATCATCGTTGCTGAGATATATGGGAATTTCTGGAGCAATGTCCTAAAACAGGAAAATTTGACCTTTGATGACCTCTGGTGACCTCAATATTGGCTTTAGGAAAAATATCTGAGTATTTTCGAATGTGCTTCTCGAGAGCTTTCGAACACGCTTTTCTGCGTCTTTCTAGCCCTTTTAGTTTTCGAGTTGGAGGGGGGGTGTCTAAACACCCCCCGGCACGGCGAAGTTGGCGCCGAGCACCGGCACGGCGAGAGTTAAGACATATAACAGGGACCTCAATGCTCATTTAATCCATTATTTCAGAAATTATCAGCGTTAAAACTTGGGCGTTTTTAGAGACTAGTATCAGATAACGAGTACTTGATCTGCACTACTGTCCACCACTTTTATCTTAAGATCAATTTTAGAGTTTTGAATTATCTGCAAGTCCTACACTGGATCACAAAATTATTATGCAATTCAAAACTGACGGGACTTTGTATTACTACACACTGTTCGTTGAGGTTTTGTGTTTTTGTGGTTTTCTTTTCTCTGACCTTTAGCGTTGAGAATTTGGTGGTGGCGTATTAATTTTTTGGCATGAAAATTCATGAAAAATATATAATTTTATGGGAAAACTAGGTAACTGCTGCTGTCGTTGGAACAAAACAAGTTTATTTTCTTTCAAATATTGCTCATTTTACCGAAAATATGCCACACGTGAGGTGTTTTTATTAGCATAAAAGAGATGACTGGCTCTGCCTCAGCCGGTCTTGCAGAAAATACTCGGTGGCATCACTGCGCACTTTGGAATGTCCTTACGTGCAGAAGAGGTAATTTCCAGAAAAATGTGGCTACCGTGGGACTTCTACCACCTTTATAAGTACGTTTTACTATGTAACTCAATTATTCTGGGAAAAAAACGTATAATCCCTTTAACATTATGAAAGAAACGGTGGAGTTAAAATTTTCGGCACGCACAGCACAAAATGTGAGTTTTATTTGTCTTTGTATGGAATCAGAGCATGGAAAAAGTGTCGAACAAATAATTAATGAATACAAAATAATTGATCTAGTCATCTTGTTTTACCTATCGTATGCCGAATTTATAATTTGAGTTATTGGATTGCTAATTTTTATTATTTGAGTTATTGGCCTGCTGACTTTCCCAGCTCGGCCGTTCCCGCCATGTTCCGTCCTTCAGGTCCGCCCGATCATTAGCTCCTTGCGGGGCGGCGGCGGCGGCGGCGGCGGGACACCGAGCTTGTTAGAGCGCGACGGGGCCGACCTTTCGCGCGACGGATGCTGGGTGCGTGCCACGAACGGTGGCCGTCACACCGCGCGGCATGACGCGTCGCTCAGTCGGAGCGAAACTAATATAATTGGCGCGAGCGGTATGGCGCGCCGTTAACTAAATCAGGATGAGTCGGATGATAGGCCGACGGGGAGCCGCCGACCGGATCCGGTGCTGCCATCTGTCAGCAGCGGCCGGAACTGCTGATTGGTGAAAACGAGTGATTGACCAACCCGGCGGAGCTGTCAACTGCATGGTGTCCATGGGCGATTGATGTTTGGTCGGTATTTGAAACGCGTTTACGATGTGATCGGGGTATAGCAGGGTGTGCGTAGTCGCAGCTGGTTAAGTTATTCACTTTGAAGTCTGTGTAGGTACTTGAATAAAAAGATCTTGGTAAAACCATGTTTTAACCCTTCTTCCTACATGATATATGCATGGAAAAATGCCTTATATCTTAACGCACACTTTACGCAACAGCTAAAACCAGTAAAACGCCTTTTTGGGCGATGACCGAGCGGGAAAGCACTGGTGAAGCTACAACAGGTTTGAAATATGAAACGGTACGAGACCACACGTGGTAGTAACACATAGTTCTTTTAGTCCTGTTAGTCCTTTTAGTCCTTTTCGTCCCCCATACAAATTGTCGGGCCTCCA
>JAXIVJ010016814.1:25000-27841 GCA_036785665.1 Chirona hameri | reverse complement strand
CCTAACTTCCGGCTTCCCGCCATAGCTGTGGCTTCCCGCCATAGCTGTGGCTTCCCGCCACGTCAGTGCCGGGGCTGTCCTCATGGCGGGCTGCCGTTCTTTTGATTTGATTTGATTTATATTGTCTGGGTTTTCACCGGCTGGTGATTACAGCCCGGGTTGTTCTCCTTTCTTCTTTCTTCTTTCTTCTTTCTTCTTTCTTCTTTCTTCTTTCTTCTTTCTTCTTTCTTCTTTCTTCTTTCTTCTTTCTTTTTTCTTCTGTCTTCTTTCTTCTTTCTTCTTTCTTCTTTCTTCTTTCTTCTTTCTTCTTTCTTCTTTCTTCTTTCTTCTTTCTTCTTTCTTCTTTCTTCTTTCTTCTTTCTTCTTTCTTCTTTCTTCTTTCTTCTTTCAGCTTTCTTCTTTCTTCTTGCCACCTGGCTCGTATCGAGGTCACGGTTATCCCAACTCACCGCAGCCGCGGTCAGTGGACCCGCATCCTCCGCTGTGGGGAGCCGCCGCTGAGACCTGAGAGACTGCAGCGCGGGGACAGCAACCTAGCCGGCCGCCGGGACCGGGGCGGAGAGGATGGTGGTCATCTGCCGTGACGCGAGTATGGAGACTGCAGCGCGGGGACAGTAGCCTAACCGGCCGCCGGGACCGGGGCGGAGAGGATGGTGGTCATCTGCCGTGACGCGAGTATGGAGACTGCGGTGGTGGCTAGGAAGGTATCATCAGCTGATCTCCTGGCCGGTGTAAATGGGGTGTGGGGAGAGTGTGCTTTCGATCACGACTAAGCTGCAGCTCTGTGCTTCTGTATTCATACGCTAAGAGTTGAGCTTAGAAATTGGTGAATATAAAATGACTGGCAAAGGAGATAATAAAATACCGCGTCATAAACACGTATCGGGAATCGACCTGGAAAAAGATGCGTTTGTTTCTGTATCAGATTGTGCTCTTCAGATCATGTGTAATATGTTTTTCTAGCCTCTTCGCTGTAATGCCTGATCCCCACATTTTGCCTTCCGTGGTTGTAATTCCCGTGACGTATATTTCAAGTTAATTCCTTAAGGTGCTGTATAAGCATTTTCCTGTTTTGACGCATAACAATAAGACCAGAGATATCCTTTATTTCATACAGTCACGCGACTGTTGATATGTGTAAGCAGCCAGCAGTTACAATGCTGCATCACATAGGTTAAGACATTGTTACTGCAACCAGTTATACACTATTGGCGTCAATACCAATACATGGTAAGTAGACGTAAGCACTAGCTGCTTACAGCTAGTCGAGGTTTTATCACTCACTAGTTCAAGGTATACTTCTAAAAGTGGCTAAAATACAAATATATTTCGGCAAAAAATATGTCCTGCAGTTGGATAACCTGTTTGCTTGGACGGAGGGTAAGCGTAATGCTGTATAATACACTTGTTAAATCCTGCAACCGGAACTTCCCCGCTAAGAAAACCTGCTCGGCGTAGAAAAAGTGACTCTAGTTGATGGAATATCCACCATAGCTGCCACGCTGCTTAGTCTAGCGAAGGGCTTAATACTTGATGGCTTCGAAGCGCTCAGTCGATAGCTTCTCTGCTATCAACAATTAAGGATGTGTTAAGAGCATGAATAAGTTACCAGATGGGTTGCCCCTGACGGTGTGGCGGCACCACCAGGGGTCAATGTCAAGCCATCACTGCCAAGTGGCATGTGTTGACCACTGCACCGCCTGGTGTCAGGACCAGCCACCCAGCAACCCAGTCCCTGCCCAAAAACCGCCACCTGGTGTCAGGGCTCACCACCCAGCAACCCAGTCCCTGCCAAAAAACCGCCACCTGGTGTCAGGGCTCACCACCCAGCAACCCAGTCCCTGCCCAAAAACCGCCATCGCGAGCAAACACACCATAAAACCGGGCAAGTCCTTGCGATTATGGCTCGCCGCTCCCATATGAGCACGCTTTATCACGCCGCTCATTGATTGCAGACGGCAATCAAGGTTGAACTACGCGTGCCCCGGGGGTAATGCCGGCCTAACGGACGTCGCGTGGCCGCGTGGCGCCACCCCACCGCCCGAGTGCCTCGGGGGCGGTACCGTGGTCCGTAAGCTGGCTATAGACAGCTCAGGGACGATCGATCGATCGGAATCAACCCCGGCGAGACGGCGAGTTATCCGGGACGACTGACGTTCTGAAAGGATCATCTCATGAGAAACATGGTGTCGTATCATGGCAGTGTCCCGAAACAAAACGGGACTCAATGTCACGCCTTTTACCATTTCTGGCGCGATTCATCAGTCAGGGACTGGAGGTTTTTCTCAGTTTCAGTGTGTCATCTGATGTTGTGCGCGCTGCAGATCGGGATTAAGCTCTGCACCAGGCTACTCTCAGAGGCATGTGATGTGATATCACACCCACTTCATCTGATCATACTTCGCCGGACGTGAGGACTCTGGGTCGACGCATCTAACTTACAGCTAACCGTTATAACAGGAACGTGCTCATAACGTTAGGGGATTTAAGTTTCGGACCCAGAACCGCTGTTGTCACGTGCGTCAGGTCAGTGACCTAGCCGAGTGGGCTAACCGGTCACGAACACGGCATTGCAATGCCATTGCCATTGCAATAACACAATGTGTCGTGTCTGTGCAACGTACACTGACTCACTGCCGATGATATCTATCCCGCTTTAACACTTCGTTCTCTCCTTCGGAACTACATGATTTTTAATCTCAATACACAGGCCACCCTAGTGTAGGTATTCGGTACAGCAGAGATCTGCACGCACCCCTGTGGCATAGCATGGCCACTGAACGACCCGCAGCATTACCGCCGGGGCCACTGCTGATGGGCGCAGGTGAGCTGCCGAGTTTT
>JAXIVJ010016814.1:0-20000 GCA_036785665.1 Chirona hameri | reverse complement strand
AAGACAGGCAGACAGGCAGACAGGCAGACAGGCAGACAGGCAGACAGGCAGACAGGCAGACAGGCAGACAGGCAGACAGGCAGACAGGCAGACAAGCAGACAGGCAGACAGGCAGACAGGCAGACAGGCAGACAGGCAGACAGGCAGACAGGCAGACAGGCAGACAGGCAGACAGGCAGACAGGCAGACAGGCAGGCAGGCAGACAGGCAGACAGGCAGACAGACAGACAGACAGACAGACAGACAGACAGACAGACAGACAGACAGACAGACAGACAGACAGACAGACAGACAGACAGACAGACAGACAGACAGACAGACAGACAGACAGACAGACAGACAGACAGACAGACAGACAGACAGACAGACAGACAGACAGACAGACAGACAGACAGACAGACAGACAGACAGACAGACAGACAGACAGACAGACAGACAGACAGACAGACAGACAGACAGACAGACAGACAGACAGACAGACTATGAGATGTTGTACGAAAAAGTAGGAAAATGGAGAAGGCATAAGATAAGGAAGAAGGAATAAGGAGGAGGAAGGAATAGAGAGATACGGAGAAAGAAAGGAAGGCATAGACAGTGTGGACCTTAAACTTTTTGGTCTATGGCTAAATCAATGTCGATGGTGCCATTATAATATCCACATTGATCAGCAATGGTGTTTTGGCCGATCAGAAAAGTGGTGCCTGAACGCTGTCTGACCAATGTGAGTGTCTAACCACTGCCCCGATGCCGCAGGGGTCGGAGGCCACCATGACGCACACCAGACCTCCGGAGCTGCTGGCGCTGAAGCCGGCGGCACTCATCAAGCCGACCGACGAGACGCCGACCGTGCAGTCCAACTACAACAAGTTCTCGGAAGGCGTGCGCACGTTGACGCCGAACGAGCTGCAGTGTTCCATGTTCTGTGGAGGAAAACGGTGCAAATATGAGAGTGGACGGCAGTGGAGTGAGAGCGAAATGGTGATCGATGGAATCTATTCGCATTGGTGAGTATGCCTATAACATCTGGAGTTTGGGATGTTCTTCAAAACAGAGTTGACTAAGCAACAGATATATGTAGGCTCGGAGACGCAGAAAAGGAGAGGACTGCTTAAATTGTTTAGTTAAACCCAAGGCATGTTTAGGCGACTGCACTGTTATGTAACTGCCTCCAAGTGCAGTGGCCACAGAGGTTTATATGTATTAACTTACAAAAGGTTATAACTCAAATGTATACCAAGGTTTTACAAAAGTATACAAAGGTTATACAATGGTTTTACACGAACTCAATGCGCCAACTCATGAAATGTCTGTAGGATTATGAGAAAAGGAAAGTAAACCGACGTCCTCTGCAAGGTTACCGAAATCTCTCTGCATGTTTGGGGTCTGTTAGTTCAGAAAGAATATATGTTAACAGGGCCAGAACACCGTCTGAAAGAGGCCGTATACACTATACAGGCGATACGTATAAAAACCATTCTAAGCCTCCACGTTGGTTGGCTAAGGCGTGACTACTGTCTGCCGACCGGTGACTACTGTCTGCCGACCAGTGACTACTGTCTCCCGTCAGTCTCCCGACCATTCTACCACGTCTAACGATTTATCACACAGCTACATCGAGACAGAACTACCGTTTAACATTTAGATGAAATCATTTTCATTGCCAAATTAAATAATTAGCTCGCCTGTATAGCATCTGTATCGATGACTGCACGACCGCCAATAGACTGATTGGGCTGATGTGATGACGTCGGAAACAATCTAACGTCATAGCATCCCAGTCGCAGGGGCTGACGTGGCGTTGAGAAGTGCTCTCGTGTCGGGAAGACCGTCCAACGGCCCTTTGGTGGTCGATGCAACCGCAGCTAAGTATGTGATCTGTTAGAATCGCATCAATACATTCATGAGATACTGGCGAGCTAAAGGAACCAATCAGGCATAGCTGCGTATGCCATAACTGTAATGGCAATAAGCCAGTCCCATGTGTCTAGTGTTTTGGGTAGGCGGCGCTAGCTGGCTCGGTGAGCATGCGACATGCGGTCGGAGGCCACCATGACGCAAACCAGACCTCCGGAGCTATGTGTCTGTATCCAGACATCCGGAGCTGTGTCTGTATCCAGACCTCCAGAGCTATGTGTCTGTATCCAGACTTCCGGAGATAGTTATGTGTCTGTATGCAGTTCCTTAAAATATAGGCAACATTGATGCATAATTTGAAATGAAACAGCTCACAAAGTCTCATGAGGTCTATGGCTTGACGCTCATGACATAGCCAGTAGCCAATGTGTGAGAAAACTACGATGGTAGCAAACATAAATAGATGTGAAAGGCGATACACTTTTTGATTGTGCAAAATGTGACAATTCGTTTTCATATTTCTTAGCAATTTGAAGCACAGGCATGAACGTTGTTGCTGCCATTTCATTGTGTGTTTGCAACTATTCAATACAATTACGGGAAATTAATTAACAGGTAAATTTCTCGTTTCACTTGAGTACTTTCCCTTTCATTGGCAGCATATCGCAAGCCAACGCTGTGGAAAACGAAGCAACATCCCGAACAGTGTACATTGACATTTCTTTGGGTTAAAGGTTGGGGTTTGTTTTAGGGTATTTAAGTTCAGCTTGTGGTACTGTTAGAGAGCTTTTATTGAAACTATACCACCGAGATTCCCTCTGTAGACCTGCATGGATGTTCAGATAGCTATACGGCCTTGGCTTTTGGTACAGCGGTGGAGGGACAAATTTGGTTGGGAGTATTCACTGTACCAATGCATTGGCTAATGGGCGATATTTTATTTGTATGTGTTACTTTGTGTTACTTAATCTGACTAAAAATGCACACTGAATACAACAAGTCATCACCTCCATGTAATTAAGAAAGTATCCCAACTTCATCTAAGATTGTGTATATTACGTAATATTTCTGCAGAGGAAATAATACAATTTTAACATTCTCGTTAGACGTAGCGAGATTTAGGTAATAATTTAATTTATGGAGGTTATACAAAAAAGCGTTTCTGTTGTATTTAGACTTTGGGTTGCAGGTTTGGATTGACATGTGGTGAAATATTGGTTTGCCGCTGAAATATCGCTGTTGACGATGGTCGTAAACCACAGAGCAGATCAACGAATGAACGCGATCCAGCATGGCATAAGTGGCTTGTTGACCTATATCTTGATAATGACTGGCTTGCATCATCAACACTCCTAGCGTTCTCCATTTCTTAAAATAGCTGGTGTTCACACAAATAACGTGGTGAAAGCTGCATGAGTTGCAGACCTTCCCTCAACCACTATTAGTTTGCCTGCTTAGCGTCAGATTACGCCGAAACATAATAACAAAAGTGCAGTGCAAGGCCAAGTGCAAAAGATAGCTGGGTTACAAAATAAGTGGAATGAAAATGATGGCAAAACTTATTCATGACGATTATTCAAAGACATATGAAGGAAAAACTACTTATTTATGTATTTATTTATTTGTTTAACATCATCGCCGACGGGGTGAACCATTTATGGGCGAAGTCACACAGATAAAACCACACGCATTCACATACTTAAAAGATCACATTACATCCCTCACTCCATAACCATATATACCTATAATAATACAAAAGATCACCTAAAAGATCCTCTATAATACAAAAGCGATAGTTAAAAGCTGTTGAATGACACAAATATATTACAAATATGAGAATAAAATACGAAATAAGAAATATGTGATGAAATAGTGAAGATAAAATAGCAAAAATGAAGACAAAGGTAAAAATGAAAACGAATATAAAATCAAATAGAAATAAAAAGTAACAATAGTTACACACAGCAATACCTATCACATTTCGACACCGGTGACAAATAAAACGTACATAGCGCGTATAGTCTACCTACTTAAATGAAGCGACATATGACCTTACTTTGCCACGAAATGATGAGAGAGTGTCTGAGAACAGGTCCACTGTGGAACATTTCTCTACGAGCCTATTAGCCAGTCTGGGCAGTCTCACAAAAATGCCTTCTCTCACAGTTGACACCCTGGCATATGGAATGCTGAACAGAGTTCGAGATTGTTGTCTTGTGGTGCGGCAGGGTACATTGAGTGAGAATGACTGTAATATAAATGATGAACGGATTTTGCCGGTGAAAACATTACCCAAAAACATGATATCGTATTGAGTTCTACGCGCAGATACAGACACTAGGCTAAACTGTATCAGTAAGTCACAATACAAAAGCGACGACGATGGAGAGCGCACCTGAGCGTTGATCCACATTAAAAACGTATGCTCTATCCTTTCCAATCGAATGACATGGGATGAAGCGGCGCCTCCCCAAATCACGCTACAGTACTCCAAGTTGGAGCGAACGTGTGCGCAGTACGAAGCGATGACGGATCGATCATTGAGATATCCTCTGGAGCTAGCTTTTTGGAATGATCGAATGAGTACACCGAGAGCTCTGTTTGCTTTTTTCACTGAACTATCTACATGTGGTTCGAATGTAAGTTTTGTATCGAGTATAACTCCGAGGTCCCGAATTTGGTCAGCGTGCTCTAGTTCAGTCCTATTGATGTGATAAGTTGTTGCTAATGGCTTTGTTCTCAATGAAATTCGGAAAGATTTACATTTAGATGAGTTTAACTTTAACTTCCATACTTTTGACCACTCATATAGCTTGTTGAGGTCATTTTGAAGGGCTTGGGCGTCGGAGTTACTTGAAATTTTCCTGTATAATTTTGCGTCATCCGCGAACAGCAGAACCCCAGAGGACATCCCAATAGGAAGATCGTTGACGTACATCGCAAACATTAAAGCGGAGATTATACCTCCCTCGGGTGTACCCGAGGTTACCGGGCTCCACGCCGAGCACTGCCCGTTTACAACTACGCGTTGTTGCCTGTTTCCAAGATATGAAGTAAACCATAGCAATGCACAATCTGAAATGTTGTATGAATTTTGAGTTTGTGGAGCAGGGGAGCATGATTAACGCTTTGAAAAGCTGACGAAAAATCAGTGTAAATACAATCTATTGGAATACGTTCCTCAATGGATTCCCAGGCAGTGCTCAGCAGTGATGCTAGGTTGGTCGCACAGGAGCGGCCGGGTATAAAACCATGTTGCGCCGGTGACATGACAGGATCCACGTGACGCAACAGGCTCAAATATACAACTCTCTTCAGTACCTTTCCGAACAGAGGAATCAATGACACGGAACTGTAACAGCTCCGGTCCTTCTTAAAAATCGGCACAACATTTGCACGCTTCCAAGGTTCCGGGAGTATTCCTTGCCGGAGCGACATCGAGCATATTTTGGTCAGTGGTACAGCGAGTACATCTCGGCATTCACGGATAATCCTCGCACTTATCCCGTCGGGACCACACGCTTTGTGTTCCGGTATGCTATCGAGTATCGCTCGGACAGTGTCCATGTCACAGTACATATTGGTCAGCTGCGGCACATCTTATACTGGGGCAGCATGAAACTCCGCGATAAGATTGTCGGATAATTTGGACGAGAATGCGGCATTCAAAGCGTTAGCCTTTTCCCTGTCGTCCGTGATATCGACACCTCCTACCTTGAGCATTGACAGGCGCTTGTTCCCACTCTTAGTATTTTTTCAGAAAGACCAGAATCGTTTCGGGTTGCTTTTAAAATCATGTGTTAGTCTGACAAGATATTCACTATATTTGGTGTTGGCCTCAGTTTGAAAATCGCTCCTCATATCGCGGAAGTCTGCCTCAGTCTCCTCACACCTATTTCTTTTCATTCTTCGAAGTGGGCACTCCTTCTGTCTTAACCCGCGAGCCACTGGGGGGGGGGCTTTTTTAGCCCCCCCCCCCTTAAGAATATTGAGAATATCTCAACAACTAATGCAGATATCGACGCCAAACTTTCAGTACCTCTCCGGGCATCATTTTTACACCTTTTGTGCAAAAATGAAGCAATTTTGTCAGTTTTTTTTATAGATATAGTGTGCATTTGTGTGACGTGACGTCACTAAACACGATTTTGACACAAAAATCAGCTAAACTTTGCCAAGCCGTAAAATGCTTAGCATTTGAAGCAAAATGCAATCGAAAAACTTTAAAAGGTAGAAAATTGCAAGGGCTACAAACCAGCTTTCTCGAAATTTCGAAAATTTTGGTTTTTGACCCCAAACATTTAAAAAAAAACTTTTGTAATGCCCGCAAAATTCCACACAAAAAACGAAATCTATGTCAGATAACGACATATGGGCAACTACCATACCAAATTTCAAAACGATATCATCTTTTTTGACTGACATGGCATATAAAGCATGGGTAAATCATGACGTCATATTTTGAAATTGCGTTTCTTGGCTTTTATTGACGAGATACAGACGAGATAATTGCCAGCACTGTATCTTTTTTAGATAAAACTGATATAGAAACATGCTTTTTCATTTATATTTATCAATTTCAAATTTTGACCTTTAGTGACCTGAACTTGACCTGAACTTGACCTGAACTTGACAGTAACTTCACGTAAATGAAGTCAGGTGGTAAAATGACTCTCCCTATCGAAATTTACGCGTTAAAGCATCCATAAAACATGTGCTGCATGACTTTCGTAGATTGTTTTGTGTAGTGACCCTTTGTGTCCTGACCTTGACCTTGACCTTTTCCAACAGTCTCATTTTAGCTCATGTGGGATATGTATCATACCTTTGACAGCACTTTGGGTGATCATAGGCGCAATCGAAGGCCATGGATGGCAAGTATTGTCCATAAGCTCAAATACCTCGATTTTGACGTTTGACGTGACCGTGACCTGACATGTGACCTTAATTTGAAATGTTTAAGTATGCGTTAGGTTTATCTCATTGAGCGCTTTCGAATGCCGCCTTGTGCTTTTCGCTGCGATCATTGATTCTGAAGATACCAGGGGGCTACCCCCCCCCCCCCCCCCCCCCCCCCCCCCCCCAGTGAGTCATGTTACAGAATATGCCCCAGCAGTGACTGCTAGGTTATAACAGAGTGCGTAGCTCTCTGTCGAACCAAGGCGGGTAATTCCGCTCCATCTGCACAGTAGGGATACAGTCCTTAATAGTCGCGCACGGAATATCATTGAACATGTCAACGGCCTCGTCTACATGCTTATCATCCAGAACCTGCCACGGGTACAATTCGAGCGACCTTCTCATCCTGCCAAAATCGGCGTCTTTATATTTAAATACAGTAGTTCTGGTAACTAACGGGACTGATGCTTTTAGTTTTCTGACAGTACACACAACTTCCTTGTCGTCAGAGTCGAATGTTCCGTCCCGCACTGTGACATCGGTGACACTTTGGTTGGACAGAACAAGACAGAACGTTTTGTCGTCACGCGTATTTTGCCATACAAACTGCCTCAAGTTCGTCAGCACGCAGGTGTCCAGAACATTATGTGTGCGACGTGAATGGTGTGACGTTCGCCCTCGCCCAGTCTGAGGTCG
This sequence comes from Chirona hameri, assembly GCA_036785665.1. Lineage (NCBI taxonomy): Eukaryota > Metazoa > Arthropoda > Thecostraca > Balanomorpha > Balanidae > Chirona > Chirona hameri. The sequence goes on along the minus strand of JAXIVJ010016814.1, from coordinate 12,551 downwards.
TCTCGCTCCACCGGATGTCTGGTATGTTGAGATCTCCGACGACAACGACGCCACGATGCGGGTAACGCTGCGTCCCCGATTGGAGAGCAGTCAGTGTCCTGGAAAGCGATGCGTCGTCAGAGGGTGGGCAGTAGCATACTCCCAGTATGCACTTCGGTGTTGTGTTGAGTTCGACGATGAGCAGTTCTGTGTCGTCTGGCTCTAAGTCGTGCCGGCGCACCGAAGACAGGCTCGTGCAGACGGCACAGGCGACGCCGCCAGCGTGCGTCGGCCGGTCGCGTCTGAACCAGCTGTGGTTGGGCAGGCCGACTTGCAGTTCCGAGTCCACCGTGTCGTCACGATGGACAGCCATGTCAGCCATGTCGCGGTGAAGGCAGCAACGTGGAACTGTTGAATCTCTGCCGAATGTGCCCAGGGAACACCTAGCTTATTGCGCAGACTGCGGACGTTCTGTTGTAATAACGTGATGCCGTCTCGCCCTCTCGCCCCTTATTTTAACCATTTCAATTATTAAAGGTCCTCAACACTGTGTCAATCCCTGCCAACTCGGTACAAAGTACAAACGGCCAAGTACAAAACACGAGATTGTGATTTACATAGACAAATGTACGTGTCATGCATTCACAAGCATGTCATATTCCCTCCAAGCTAAGCCAGAGCCATTGTACGATTCGTCTCGGTGATCCCAAACGTTGTGACCTGTAGACAAACCTTCCGGACCGAATCGACTGACTGGTGCCAGGCGTCAAATAAATACGTGGTAAGCGTACAGTGCCTTTTACGGAAGAGAAAGTATAGAGATGAGTGACGTGACATTTATTTCTGCTTGGATGCTCAAATCAGAATACGCTTAATGCAAGAAATAAGAGTATACTTACACAGATGGCAACGATACCGAAGCATCTTTACTCTCCGTGAACTCGAACCATCACGCCCCACCCAGTAAGTCCAAGTTCTCGTTCCGACTCAAAGCCGCACCCTAGTCCATTTTTCACCCGTGATGAATGATGTGGAGATCCTGCAGCATAGACTGAATTGTTGGTTGTTCGCATATTGTTTATCGTTGGCGTGAATCTCTATTGTCCGGTGTGGCGTTGACATTGATGGCATACAGATGAAATGATCTTTGTCATGTCCAAAACTCAGCAAAGCAGGAACCCGACTCAGCAAAGCTTATAACCCGATCCCGGAAATGCTATAAGACACTGCTCATTGATCACCTGGGAACATGTGTTCAGAAAGCATCACCTGCAGACGGACGGCCTCTTGCAAACCACAGCCACAAACAAAATGCATCGATGTCATGACGCTTATCAAAACGACCCGGAACACGCTGTGTTCAAGATAACCCGGAACACGCTGTGTTCAAGATAACCCGGAACACGCTGTGTTCAAGATAACCCGGACCTCACAGTGGTTAATCGTGCGCCAGTTGGGGAATCAGTGAAGGCCACTTCGAATTTATTTATTGAATTATTTATTTATCGATCACGGTGCACGTCAATACGGAATGGCTATCAGTGAGGCCGGGTGGGGTCCAGCTTCAGGTGCACCAACACCAGTGTCCCAAAATGTGTCGATTTGGGTGGGAAATGACACCCACAGTGGCGCACGCAGGGGGGTCAAAGGGGTCAGCTGACCCTTACGAAATTGCTGAGGTGCCCGCATTCTGGCCCATACCTGACAGGGGCCCGGTCTTGGTCAGGCCTGAACGAGGCAGGGGCCCGGTGCTGTTAAAGGCGTGATATGGGGCCCGGTCGGGACGACGGCCCGGTATTTGCATATTCTTGATACGGGTCCGTTTCTGGTAGGGGCCCGGTCTTGGTCAGGCCAGATCGAGGCAGGGGCCCGGTGCTGGCAAAGACGTGATATGGGACCCCGTCAGGACGAGGGCCCGGTCATAACAGGGCCGGTCCTTGCATATTCTTGATACGGGCTCCTTTCTGGTGGGGGTCCGATCTTGCTCAGGTCCGATGGAGGCAGGGGCCCGGTGCTGGCAAAAGCGTGATATGGGGCCCGGTCAGGACGAGGGCCCGGTCAGGACCAGGTCCCGATCAGGACCAGTGCCCGGTCACAACAGGACCCAGTCCTTGCATATTCTTGATGCGGACCCCTTTCTGGTAGGGGTCAGGTCCGATCGAGGCAGGGTTCCGGTGCTGGCAAAGGCGTGATACGGGGTCCGGTCATGATGAGGGCCCGTTCACAACAGGGCCCGCTCCTTCCAAATGCGTGATACGGGCCTGTTACTGGTAGGGGCCCGATCAATGCAGGGCCCCGGTGCTGGCAGAGGCGTGATATGGAGCCCGGTCAGGTCCAGGACCCCGTCACAACAGGGCCCGGTCCTTGCAAATTATTGATACGGGCCCGTTCTTGGTCAGGCCCGATCGGGGCAGGGACCCGGTGCTGGCAAAGGCGTGATATGGGGCCCGGTCCTGGCCGGGCCCGTCATGACATGGCCGGGACACATTTTTTGCCAAAACGTGGCCTGGCGATTCATTTCAAGTTGCTGCAAGTTTCAAGTCGATATCTTTATGCGTTTTCTGATCATGGCGGAAAAACCAAAGGGGGTGGGGGGAAAACGTCCCCCACCCCCAGCGCATCCAGGGTTAATTCCTATTTTGTTCGCGAACGTAGCCTAGCGTAGTTTATACGGGACTGTGACGTCCAAAGGCTGGGACTTTTTAACCTGTAGAGGACATGAATATGGGAGGTTAGAAAGGAAAAAGCGCCATAATTTGGCCCAATTTCTAAAATTGTCTCAATTTCCGAAGAGATAATTCCTTCATGCCTACACTGAAAACACGTTTTGAGACCTTTTTCTAGAAGGGTTTCGATAAGAGTCCATTGCAGGATTTTAGATAACCCAGGCGAGAACGTGTTTGTCTACAGACACGCATTGGATAACCTGCAGGCTGCAGCAGAGATGAGGGTCCGCGCCGTGGTTTTAGAAACCTAATCGAGAACATATTTGTGTCCGGGCATGCATTGGAGAACCTTCAGCAGATGACAACCATACCATTTGGATTTCGAAGACCAATGTAATGACGGAAAAGGCACCGCCGCGGTTCTCAAAAGTTCCCGGATGTAGCCCACTATTCGAAGCCTGACACTCGTGAGCAGAATGCATGCTTCCATACTTGTAGTTGAGGTGCCGCTCAACAGCTAGCGCCTTCAAGGAGCAGTGCTTTTTCGTATTGTTTTACCAGAAACAGACATTACCTTAACATGTAGGAGGACAGTTTGAAGTTGGGAAATGTCGCGAAAAGCAATGCAAAGAGAGATGCTGTCATGAGATCTGAAAAATTAATTGCTTAGATGTAGTATATGCTAATGTGTCCAAACTACAAGAAATATCTAAAGTCAGAATATAATATATGGTAAAGTTCACGGACATTTCCATCTCGGGGGTAGGAGGAAAACGGGCCAATTGCATCCCCCCCCCTGAAGGTCTGTACGTGCCCCTTGGCCGTATGTGCCCCTTTGGAAATAGGGCCCTTCGGGCCCTATTTCGAGAGAAAAAATGAATGATTTTTGTTTTGAAAAAAAGTTGAAAATATGCCCCTCTAAAAATACAGTGGGCCAGATCCGGTGAGTTTTGTGGGGGGTACCTTATGCCCCCTGATAACAAAAAAAAAACACTCCTGGAGTGAATCCTGGGTACGCCACTGGTTGTACCGCACATCAGTAGCACACGCACCTAAAATTCGCACATCAGTAGCACACGCAGTCACCTTACACATTGACAAGACAATTATAATGTCTCAGATCTCATGCTGTAGGAGGCCCGCTCAAAAACAAGTGACCGAAATCCGCGAAGTGTTCTAAAAAACGGGTGGGGGCCCGGACACAAGGGGCCCGCTCTTAGGGCTCTGACCTCCCGAAATGGAGTCCTGCGTGCGCCACTGGACACCCAAATAAGTTTCCACTATTACTCCCCATTTTAGGAGCGAATTTTCCATTCCCAAATTATGAATTTTGATATTGATTCAACATGAATATTGACTAAATACACATAATTTAAACGAAAACTACTGTTTTTCATATTCAGAACAGAAATAAATATTGTACCATTTTCTACATAATTTTCCGCTCATGGTCCTTTTTTGTTCCAATTTTCCACCCTGACACCTAAACACAAAGGGAATTTTGGGACACTAACCAATACACGTTCATGGTGATATCCGTAACTATCATTCGACAGCAAGAACTTGACAGAGATGCACCAACCAGTGGCGGTCGCAGGGGGAGGGCATCCGGGCCATGCCCCCCTCCCCCAAAGAAACATAAGGGAGGGGGGGGGGCAACATATCTTTTGCCCCCCCCCCCCCCCCCCAAAGCTAAGGCCATAGACGGAGGGACCTCCCAGGCCGACAGAGGGGCCCTCTCAGGCCGACGGAGGGCCCTCTCAGGCCGACAAAGGGCTCTCTCAGTCCGACAGAGGGCCCTCTCAGGCCGACAGAGGGCCCTCTCAGACCGACAGAGGACACTCTCAGGCCGACAAAGGGCTCTCTCACGTCGACGGAGGGCCCTCCCAGGTCGATGGAGGGCCCTCTCAGGTCGATGGAGTACAGTCTGAGCCCGACAGAGGGCTCTCTTAGGCCGACGTAGGGCCCTCTCAGGCCGACAGAGGGCCCTCTCAGGTCGACAGAGGGGCCCTCTCAGGCCGACGGAGGGCCCTCTCAGGCCGACAGAGGGCTCTCTCAGGTCGACAGAGGGCCCTCTCAGGCCGACAGAGGGCCCTCTCAGGCGGACAGAGGGGCCCTCTCAGGCGGACAGAGGGACCCTCTCAGGCGGACAGAGGGGCCCTCTCATGCCGACGGACGGTCCTCTCAGGCCGACAGAGGGCTCTCCAGGTCGACAGATGGCCCTCTCAGGCCGACAGAGGGCCCTCTCAGGCCGACAGAGGGCCCTCTCAGGTCGACAGAGGGGCCCTCTCAGGCCGACGGAGGGCCCTCTCAGGCCGACAGAGGGCTCTCTCAGGTCGACAGAGGGCCCTCTCAGGCCGACAGAGGGCCGACAGAAGGCCCTCCCAGGCCGACGGAGGGCCCTCTCAGATCGACGGAGTACAGTCTGAGCCCGACGAGGGCTTTCTTGGGCCGACGTAGGGCCCTCTCAGGTCGACAGAGGGCCCTCTCAGACCGACAGAGGGAAATATCAGGCTGACAGAGGGCCCTCTCAGGCCGACAGAGGGGCCCTCTCAGGCAGACGGAGGGCCCTCTCAGGCCGACAGAGGGCTCTCTCAGGTCGACAGAGGGCCCTCTCAGGCCGACAGACGGCCCTCTCAGGCCGACAGAGGGGCCCTCTCAGGCCGACGGAGGGCCCTCTCAGGCCGACAGAGGGCTCTCTCAGGTTGACAGAGGGCCCTCTCAGGCCGACAGAGGGCTCTTGTAGGCCGACCGACGTAGGGCCCTCTCAGTCCGACGGAGGGCCCTCTCAGGTCGACGGAGTACAGTCTGAGCCCGACAGAGGACTCTCTTAGGCTGACGTAGGGCTCTCTCAGGCCGACGGAGGGCCCTCTCAGGCCGAAAGAGGGCTCTCTCAGGTCGACAGAGGGCCCTCTCAGGCCGGCAGAGGGCCCTCTCAGGCCGACAGAGGGCCCTCTCAGAACGACAGAGGGCCCTCTCATGCCGACAGAGGGGCCCTCTCAGGCCGACGGAGGGCCCTCTCAGGCCGACAGGTGACTCTCTCAGGTCGACAGAGGGCCCTCTCAGGCCAACAGAGGTCCCTCTCAGGCCGACAGAGGGGCCCTCTCAGGCCTAAGGAGGCCCCTCTCAGACTGACAAAGGGAACTCTCAGGCCGACAGAGGGCCCTCTCATGCCGACGGAGGGTCCTCTCAGGACGACGGAGGGCCCTCTCAGGCCGACGGAGGACCCTCCCAGGCCGACGGAGGGCCCTCTCAGGTCGATGGAGTACAGTCTGAGCCCGACAGAGGGCTCTCTTAGGCCGACGTAGGGCCCTCTCAGGCCGACAGAGGGCCCTCCCAGACCTACGGAGGGCCCTCTCAGGTCGATGGATGGAGTACAGTCTGAGCCCGACAGAGGGCTCTCTTAGGCTGACGTAGGGCCCTCTCAGGCCGACAGAGCGGCCCTCTCAGGCCTACGGAGGGCCCTCTCAGACCGACAGAGGGAACTCTCAGGCCGACAGATGGCCCTCTCATGCCGACGGAGGGTCCTCTCAGGACGACGGAGGGCCCTCTCAGGCCGACGGAGGGCCCTCTCAGGCCGACAGAGGACCCTCTCAGGCCAACAGAAGACCATCTCTGTCTCTGTGTCATAGGGCTATCTGTCGGCCCTCAACAGAGAGGTCGACAGAGAGCCATATGAAGCCGACTGAGTCACTGAGGGACTCATAAATGAAAGTAAAAATGGGTCCCTGAGCCCAAGGTAGTACCCGTGGGTGTCCAGGGTTTTCCCTTGGGGACGCCCCTGACTCCCGCCAGCTGTATGCCGCATCTAACCCCCGCCCGCTCCAGGGGGGGGGGGGGGCGCCCCCCCCCCCCCCCCCCGGGTGCGCTACTGCCAATGCCCATGCCATTTGGTTGTGATAACATCATGTGATGCTGAGGGAGGTGTATTGTAATTTGTAGGTGTCCGCAGTCTGAGATGACGAAGTTTTTTTTTACAATATGACTAAGAAAAGAGTTCGCCCCACAGCTCTGTGATCACTAAAGAGCGCTTTCGTATCGACAGTTCTCGAAGGCCGTCTGAGGACCCTATTCAGACCAGCACAGGCCCCCAGGCCCGGCAAGGGCCCTTTTGCCAAGTTGCCACCCCCCCCCCCCCCCTCCCTTCCCCCAAAGGTCACCCCCCCTCCCTCCCTAAGGGTTCCAGTTTACACTAGATAAAATGGGATTCCCTTAAGCTTTAACATTACGTGTCTATGGGCGTTGCATGGAAAGAATCGAGTTAGAAATATCTTCGACTGCACCCTCCCCCCCCCCCCCCCCTCGGCAGGTGAAAAGGTACTGAGGCCTCTCCCTGAGAAAAATACTGGCTTCGTGTCTGGTTGCGATGCTTAATTTGATTTAGTAAGCAAAGGGCCATTTTGCTGGCAAGGGCCCTTTTGCAGGCAAGGGCCCTTTTGCAGGCAAGGGCCCTTTTGCCAAGTTGCCCCCCCCAAAGGTGAAGGCTGCGACCGCCCTGGCACCAACCATGACGATAATAATTGCTTTTAAGCTTTCGATTAAAACTGGACAATGTAGACCCAGCGGCAACCCAGGAAGCAAAACAGCAGCGCGATGCGCAAACCGTCACCACCCAGATTGACATAAGATTTTACGCGCAATTGTGCCATGGATGTCACTTCCCACGTCGAATCGACTATAAATTTGTGCTCTACTGCTCTCAGAATACCCTTGAGCATACACAAGATAAGGTATATCCTGTGTATGCTCAAGGATAAGGTATATCCTGTGCATGCTCAAGGATAAGGTATATCCTGTGTATGCTCACGGATAAGGTATATCCTGTGTATGCTCAAGGATAAGGTATATCCTGTGTATGTTCCAGGATAAGGTATATCCTGTGTATGCTCAAGGATAAGGTATAACCTGTGTAAGCTCAAGAATAAGGTATATCCTGTGTATGCTCAAGGATAGGGTATATCATCTTGCCTGCACTCAGCCAACAAAGACCATGTAGGGCCTCGCTAAAAGAGCTTCCTTATTCGGACATCTGTCGGTAAGTGATCCCCTTGTTGTTGCTTAGTGACGTGTCTGCTGTGTTGCAGGATCACTGACGATATCCTGGCCATGGCGAGGCCAAACACCAAGACAATCCGAGAAAAGAGCACAATCGAACACTTCCGAAGGTTAGTTCACTGGGCTATATCCAAGCTCAGCACAGTTCAAATACACCGGCAAGTGGCAAATGTTATTGCTTCAAAACTATGTGTAGATGCTTCAGCTAGCATTAAGCATGAAATGTTCTTGGTAAATTATTTTGTGATTAGCTGTGGATCCTTGTATAATCATTATTAGCAATTTCCTAGTCCACCAATGCAGCTCAGTCGGAAGACCACTGGGCTGACAATCTGACCCGACCTGACAAGGTGGGTTCGAGACGCTACGACGCTCGCCATTTGGTCGTGGCGGAGATGACCTGCGGCTGGTGGCAGCGGCCGCGTTCAAGGTCAGATGAAACCAGCCGGGCCTGGCGGGGATGACCTGCGGCTGGTGGCAGCGGCCGCGTTCAAGGTCAGATGAAGCCAGCCGGGCCTGGCAGGGATGACCTGCGGCTGGTGGCAGCGGCCGCGTTCAAGGTCAGATGAAACCAGCCGGGCCTGGTGGGGATGACCTGCGGCTGGTGACAGCGGCCGCGTTCAAGGTCAGATGAAGCGAGCCGAGCCTGGCGGGGATGACCTGCGGCTGGTGGCAGGGGCCACGTTCAAGGTCAGATGAAGCCAGCCGGGCCTGGTGGGGATGACCTGCGGCTGGTGACAGCGGCCGCGTTCAAGGTCAGATGAAGCGAGCCGGGCCTGGCGGGGATGACCTGCGGCTGGTGGCAGCGACCGCGTTCAAGGTGAGATGAAGCCAGACGGGCCAGGCGGGGATGACCTGCGGCTGGTGGCAGCTGCCACGTTCGAGGTCAGATGAAGCCAGCCGGGCCTGGCGGGGATGACCTGCGGCTGGTGGCAGCGGCCGCGTTCAAGGTCAGATGAAGCCAGCCGGGCCTGGCGGGGATGACCTGCGGCTGGTGGCAGCGGCCGCGTTCAAGGTCAGATGAAACCAGCCGGGCCTGGCGGGGATGACCTGCGGCTGGTGGCAGCGGCCGCGTTCAAGGTCAGATGAAGCCAGCCGGGCCTGGCAGGGATGACCTGCGGCTGGTGGCAGCGGCCGCGTTCAAGGTCAGATGAAGCCAGCCGGGCCTGGCAGGGATGACCTGCGGCTGGTGGCAGCGGCCGCGTTCAAGGTCAGATGAAACCAGCCGGGCCTGGTGGGGATGACCTGCGGCTGGTGACAGCGGCCGCGTTCAAGGTCAGATGAAGCGAGCCGGGCCTGGCGGGGATGACCTGCGGCTGGTGGCAGGGGCCACGTTCAAGGTCAGATGAAGCCAGCCGGGCCTGGTGGGGATGACCTGCGGCTGGTGACAGCGGCCGCGTTCAAGGTCAGATGAAGCGAGCCGGGCCTGGCGGGGATGACCTGCGGCTGGTGGCAGCGACCGCGTTCAAGGTGAGATGAAGCCAGACGGGCCAGGCGGGGATGACCTGCGGCTGGTGGCAGCTGCCACGTTCGAGGTCAGATGAAGCCAGCCGGGCCTGGCGGGGATGACCTGCGGCTGGTGGCAGCGGCCGCGTTCAAGGTCAGATGAAGCCAGCCGGGCCTGGCGGGGATGACCTGCGGCTGGTGGCAGCGGCCGCGTTCAAGGTCAGATGAAACCAGCCGGGCCTGGCGGGGATGACCTGCGGCTGGTGGCAGCGGCCGCGTTCAAGGTCAGATGAAGCCAGCCGGGCCTGGCAGGGATGACCTGCGGCTGGTGGCAGGGGCCACGTTCAAGGTCAGATGAAGCCAGCCGGGCCTGGTGGGGATGACCTGCGGCTGGTGACAGCGGCCGCGTTCAAGGTCAGATGAAGCGAGCCGGGCCTGGCGGGGATGACCTGCGGCTGGTGGCAGCGACCGCGTTCAAGGTGAGATGAAGCCAGACGGGCCAGGCGGGGATGACCTGCGGCTGGTGGCAGCTGCCGCGTTCAAGGTCAGATGAAGCCAGCCGGGCCTGGCGGGGATGACCTGCGGCTGGTGGCAGCGGCCGCGTTCAAGGTCAGATGAAGCCAGCCGGGCCTGGCGGGGATGACCTGCGGCTGGTGGCAGCGGCCGCGTTCAAGGTCAGATGAAGCCAGCCGGGCCTGGCGGGGATGACCTGCGGCTGGTGGCAGCGGCCGCGTTCAAGGTCAGATGAAGCCAGCCGGGCCTGGCGGGGATGACCTGCGGCCGGTGGCAGCAGCCGCGTTCAAGGTCAGATGAAGCCAGCAAACTCGACTAACTGGTGTGGCAAGGTCAGACACATGATCAAATTTTCGCCTGCCAAAAATGGCCCTTGCTGCAAAGTTGAGCACCTTTTCGATTCGGTCCAAGTTTTTCTTGGAACCATTACCGTAGACCGGGTTGACCGTCCTCAGTCGTTAGAGGAGGTAAAACTTTCGCCACTAAATTCTGCCGATGACCTGGAATTGTGTGATCGGATGGTGGGGTCAGGGCCCGCGCAACAACCTTTTTTAGTGTGGGTCCCGAATTCGGAAATCCATACATTCGGACAATTTTCTATTTATTAATCAGCATCACCGATAGGCAGACCCGATTTCGAAAGGCAACACAAATACTAACTCCTTTGTTCTAATCATGCATCACCAAAAATCGTCAGTATATGCATATCCATTTTATTATAAGTAGATTTGCCACCCGTTTAAAGGGAAATATTCACCTTTTCCTACAAAAATGGAGTTATGACTTCAAATCGACAGACGATACCAAAATATGTTGTACATTGTTGACATTTTGCATATAAACATTCCTACCGAAAGATATTTCAAGTTAAAGTTGATAAGCGATCCACGCTTATAACGGTCGGTACTCTCAAGTACTTGGTAACGATTTTCGATCACCCGTCAAATTTCGGGCTTCTCTCGCAATGTTTTTTTGACAAAATGGTATAGAAAATATGTCTTGCACTCTGTCTATTGTGAGTATGTGCCCTACTATCCTAACAATCAGCAAACATTGAATGCAAGGGTAACCACATTAGCAACTTTAACTTATGCACCCAATTCGACGGCCTAGTTAGTGGTTGCGACCCTCAATTTGTGGAAATTGGTTAATTTATTTTCAACATTAGGAGTTTTGTATAGTTTGTCTCTCGCTGTATTTAACACTTACTTATATGTACAAGTACACTTACTTATATGTACACAAACAAGTACTTATATATACTTGTTTTTGAAATTTCCCACAAAAATAATTTCCGAAATAAAAAAGTTGTGATTTTTTTTTTTAATTAAGATTCGATCAATTTAATACCATACATGTTGCACAAGAGTATGCTTTAGCCTATCATTAAAAATACTCATTTTTCCCCAAAAAAAGCAGCAGACAATGGAAAAACAGGCAATGAAATCAGAAGTTCACTTATGCAAACAACGGCGACCTACATATTTAGAGTCGGCGATTTGTTGAGACTTGAGAGGTAATTCAACGAGAGTTATTCAACGTTGAACAGATCGCCAGAAAAGCGCCATATATGTCGTGCTTCCAATAGTGAAGGGAAAACACCGATCATGAACTCCGAAAGAAATACCTATATGTACTTGTTTTTGAAATTTCCCACAAAAATAATTTCCAAAATAAAAAAAGTTGTGATTTTTATTTAATTGAGACTAGATCAATTCAATACCATACATGTTGCATAAGATAATGCAGGCAAATAGATCAAAAGGTGAATATTTCCCCTTAAGCGTTAAAGGTAAAGGTTAAGGTTAAAGGTTAGGGTTAAGAGGTAAGGAATCTAGGCCTGATCTTCGACGATAGGTTGTCTTGGGAAGCCCACGTGTCAATGATCAGCCGCCGCTGTGTAGGTATATTGTCAGGTCTCTCGCACGCCAGACACCACCTCCCTAGCTGTGTCATTACCTCACTGGTAACAGCACTCGTGGTCTCGCAAGTCAGGTATTGCATTTCAGTCTACGGTAATGGTTCGAAGAAAAATCATGACCGAATCGAAAAGGTGCTCAACTTGGAGCAAGGGCCATTTTTGGCAGGCGAAAATTTGATCATGTGTCTGACCTATATGAGACAGTCTAGGCTTGCTCCGGCCACAACAGATAGTCGATCTTTTCACCTTAAACCTTACACACAAAGTTATCAGCAGTGGCAAGCCAGATGCACTCGCAGCTGTTTTTCAATTTAATTGTGAGAAAAGGGAACAAAACACTCGGCAGGACCATTTGTACGCAGTTCCTCGATGTCAAACGGAGGCCGGTAAACGACGATTTTGTGTTAGGGCACCAAACCTCTACAATAGTCTTTACCGAACTGCATGAAATGCGCCAGGCGGCTTTCTCCCGCAACTTGAAACAATTACTTCGCAATGTGTAAGGAAGCTCCCATGGTTTCACTATACCCTGAGTGTATAGTAAAACGCATGAACATGCGCTGCATGCAACTAAAGGATTGTTGTTGACGTGTGTAAGTGTGTATGTGCGTATGTGTGCATCATGTATGTGGGTGTTCGTAGTGAGCTATTGAATGCGCATTTTGTTAACGTTCATTAGTAGGTCATTCGTGAATCGGGGCATAATCGCCACTGTGCACAGTGGAGACCCCACTGTGCTGACTGTAAAATAAATACAAAAAATAAAATGACTAACTTAAATTCCCCAACCAATGAAAATCAAATAGTATGTAAGCCCTCTTCCTTCCTGTGATTATGACCACGTCCTGATCGCGGATTAGGCAGAGTTCCCCGGTGACTGGCCTCCTGAAGACGTCCTGAAGCCGGATTGGCCGGTAAAGTTCCCCGGTGACGATGCCGGATTTTATGAGTCGTCAGCGCTATGCCGGCTG
>JAXIVJ010016813.1:0-27843 GCA_036785665.1 Chirona hameri | reverse complement strand
CCCCCATAAAAAAGTGGCGCGAAAAAGTGGCGCGAAAAAGTGGCGCGAAAAAGTGGCGCGAAAAAGTGGCGCGAAATGGTATCTTCTCCGAGCTAGGCCACTATATTCTGCAGTGCCTCCAAATGGTCGCAAAAAACTTCTGGCAGGCCCATGTTGAAGTCGCAGGCCTTCCAAAGGCTCTTCAGGCCGACTGAGGGCCTTATGTCGGCCCTCTCGCTGGCTCGGGCCACTCGGGGTCCTCGGTCATTTTTTAGGTCAACAATCCAAAAAATCGATCTAACTTCTTGGAGTTACTCCCCTAACTCTTACAAGTTAGGGGTGGGGGAAAATTATATGTTTGAACCCCAACTTCTTGAGTAGGGAGGGGGCAGCTCCGCCACCCTCTTCCGCCGCCACTGGGTTAGTGTAAACAACAAAATCACATTTTAGACGCACTGGTGACAATAAGATTTCGTGGTGCAGTTTGGTCACACTCGTTCAACGCAAGGCTCCAAGGTGTCACAAGGCAAGGCTCCAAGGTGTCACAAGTATGTTCGGGTAGAGCGCGTAGTTTTCCATCGCCCAGCGTCCGACCGTACTGTATATTCTGATTCTTGTTTTACAACCTGGAAAAAGGAAACATTTCAGTGAGATGGCGTGACCTTCGATTTCAAATTGCAGCGATGGGGGAAAGGCGAGCTGATCTGACCTTCTCATGTTCAGTATTCTGCCTGCACACTGTCACTATCCACTGTCGTGTAGTGTTGATCATATTCTCATGTCAGCCCCCCGAGTCACCCGAGCCTGTGACACCCTCCGTGTCAGCCGTCCGTGTCACCCGAGCCTGTGACCACCCTCCGTGTCAGCGCCACCGCGCCGTCAAAATTTTACCGGTGCTGTTTTGTCAAAATTGTGGATTCCGACCGCTGTGAACATATATGGAACAGTTCCCTTCGTCGACCAATGTACATTTTAGTAACGTTAGTCTATATTACTATTCAAACTATTCTATCTAATCATGGCCATTGTATTCGCTAATTTGACCGAAACTTTCGCTCTGTATCGGGTAATCTAAATTCAAATTGACTTATCTAACCGAGAGCACGTCAATGCAACAGCTGTGCCGGCGCCACTAGGCGGGGCAGGAGAGGGTGGCGACAACGAACCGAGCAGGGCCAAGCAGGGCGGGACAGGACAGGACGGCACAGAGGCGGGGCAGAGACGGGCACAGGCAGGGCAGGACAGGGCAGGACAGGGCAGACAGGCGGCGGAACGGGGGGGGGGGACCATGCCCTCCCCCTTGAATTTGCAAGTGTGTGTGTGTGTGTGTGGGGGGGGGGGGGGGCATATCAAAGTGTCCCCCTTAAATTTGGTATGGCTAAGATTAAGATTTGATTAAGATTTGGTATGGTGATAGATATTGACGTAAAACTTACAGTACTTTATGCTAAATCAATTCTAGGCTTTCTAAAAAACAAAACAATGCAATTGATGTTGTACTGTGGCCTGTGGAAGATAATGACGATTTAATTAAGTCATGTCATTGGTGTGTGTGGAAAAAACGATACATGTTTGAAAAACCGTAGAAAATAGAGGGTTGATGAAAATTGGCAATACAAAAGTCAGAAGAAAGGAAATTACATTTTTGTTCAAATAGCTATCTCAGATTTGTGAAATTGTGTTTTCTTACCCCAAAAATAACAATAAACTTTTCGGAAAATTTCCACAATATCAAAATATCAAAGATATTTAAAAACACGGAAACGATGTAATAATGATGCAATTATAAAATGATGTAATTAGAGAAACAAACATGGAAGATAACCAAACCAAATTTCAAAGCAATGTCTTTATTTTTTACTGATTTATCCCGCGACGTGCGGGGGGGGGGGGGGTTTAGACGCCCCCTTAAGATTTCTCAAGGATAGCGGAAAACAGCGGCGCTGCGCGACACCGTTTTTTGCACATGTGTTCGGGCATCAATTACCCACATTGTCCGAAATTCTTGACCTCGAGTCATCTCAGGTCAGGTCACGTGACCCCACCTCCAAAAAAATGCGGTCGTACCACAGCCACAGTTTTTGACCGATCAGTTTCAAACTTACCTACAATTCGTTTATCTCGGATTTTTTATATCGCTGACCTAAGGTCGGGCCAATTTCGTGACCTCCCCATTATAAATAAATGGGGAAATATTCAAATGCTTCCTATTCCGAGGATATGCACAGTTCATGGCGTGGGAATCCCCATGGAACCCATGGAGCGGGATGGAGATGGGTGGGAATGGGGCCATTTTTGGAAATGTAACGGGTTGGAACGGGTTTGAGACAGACCATATCATTTTTTAGCACCACAAAAAGTGCAATATGCTGAAACGGGTGGGGATGGAAGCCCCATCAATTATGAATTCGGATTGGAACGGGTTTGGGTCTGTCTGAATGGGCTGGAACGGGATGGGGGCTGAAAATGTGTCCCATGAAGGGCTCTAGATTCATGCCCCTCCCCCCGTGGGCCGTGAAGGGGAACCATTACACCGGGGCACCAGGGGCACCACCGCGCCGGGGCACCAGGGGCACCACCAAAAATAAAGCAAACAATTTAAAACAAAAACGAAAAATCCCCCCCCCCCTTCCCAAAAAAATATATCTGCTACGCGCGCAAACCATTCAGTGTTCTTTTCCAGTACAAAAAGGGTCTAATATATACTACACACTGGCGGCCGCAGGGGGGGGGGGGGGGGGGGGGGCATGGGCCCATGGCCCCACCTTTGGCCTTAAATGGGGAGGGGGGGGGGGGCAACATGTCTATTGACCCCACCTTTTGCTCCAGACATATTTCCTCGTTTTGATTCTGCAGTCTGCATCCTGGTACGACTTTTGTGACAAATTTACTTTAAAAATCCTGAAAATCCAAAATCGAAATCCATTTGTATCGCAAAATCCTGCCTACTTTTATTTCAAGAACATTTTTGAAGTCCGCACGAGACACAAAACAATATGATGCACTGCTATCGCATGCATAAGATTTACTGCTCGTAAAAACGGCTACCACCTTCATGAGATGTGCCCCTGGTCCCTAGCCCCTGGTCACGAACCTCGACTACCCTCTTGGTCAATTTTTCATCCGCAGTCTGGGGCCGCCTTTGACTGTACAAATGATATATTTTAGCACCATTCACGTCACTTTAACCCTCGCCCGTGCAGCGTCCGATCAGTGCGTGACCGTGCAAGGGAGGGGGGGGGGGGGGGGGGGGGGGGGGGTAAGACCCCCTAGAGTTTCGCCCCTAATTGGGCTAGAGCTTCGATTAAAAAACGAGCGTGTTGCTTGTCACGAGAGGAAGCCATTGATACCCGATTTTAAGGTCCTAGGTTTATGTGACCTCTAAGGTCATGTCAATGACCCAAATTCAACCAAATTGTAAATGCGTATAAATTGAATTTAATCGAGCTAGAATCGCGAATGAGCATATAATTATGCTAAAAATGTGCCAAATTTGAAATCAGCGTCACAAAATGTCCTAGAAACTGACAAATTCCAAAAAGGTCATGTCAGGTCATGTCAGGTCATTTGAGGTCAGTGACCTCAGTTGACCTGTTGGGGCGCACGACCCCAGTGGAACATATACTTATGTAAAATGGATCCCATATTTGAAAGCAGCGTCACAAAATGTCCTTGAAACTGCTAGAATCCAAAAAAAGTAATATGCGGTCATCGGAGGTCAGTGACCTCGGTTGACCTCTGAAAAGGTCAATCGAGGTCACAATATCAGTGGAAACCACAACTGTCACTGGAAACACATGTGCATATGCTCCTGAACAACAAACACTATGAAACTGCACAAGTTACAAGGATCAATACTACGGGACGCCAGTTGCGCCTGACATGACCTGGAAAAACAGGTCAAAAGTCACGGGTCATGTGACCTACAACTTACGAAAATTCAGAATATGTGTTAAATTGGTTACAAGTAGGGTACGGAGAGTTTCATCGTAATCGGTTGATATTTACGCGAGTTATTCCCGAAAAACCGAGGGAGGTGGCATCACCATCTGCACTGGCGAGGGTTAAATGATAGAAAGAGTACAACTGATATTGCAAAAACCTATAGCCAACGTTTTGGCAGCACAAAAAAATGCTGAAATA
This sequence comes from Chirona hameri, assembly GCA_036785665.1. Classification (NCBI taxonomy): domain Eukaryota; kingdom Metazoa; phylum Arthropoda; class Thecostraca; order Balanomorpha; family Balanidae; genus Chirona; species Chirona hameri. Next base: position 23,721 of record JAXIVJ010016813.1, on the reverse strand, counting down.
GGAGCACTCTCAAAATATAGTGGACCAAATCCGTTGCGTTTTCAGATTTTTGTATAGGTAGGGGCACCACTGCAATTGATGACCCCCCCTTGAAGATTTTCTGGATCCACCCCTGGTTATGGATCCGCCCCTTAACCCGCGACTTACCTGGGGGCTATTTTTTGCCCCCCTCCCGTTATTTTGCAAGAACTCCTAAACTAACACCGGTATCGTCACCAAACTTGTAGTACCTTCTCTCACATCAATTCTACACATGTTGGCAAAAGAAAAAATACGAGGCTATGATAGGTCAATCGGGAATGACGTCAGAGTGACGTCATGTTCTTCGGTTTTTGTAGCAAAATAATTGTTTGGGGAAAACGCTGTCAAAGGTACAATGTTTGAGATAAACCCAATTGTCTTAAATCAAATTACTTACCATAGATCGGGCTATCAAACTGCTATCTCGGATTTGTTTTTTATTCAAAATTTTGAGAAATCCAAATACATTTTTTTCTTCTTCAAAATTTTCAAGAAAAAATCAGCATTATCCAAAAAACGGAATATATGTGATCGATACGTATGCGATGAATATTTGTACCAAATTTAAAGTTGATATCTTCAAAAATTAACTGAGTTATGACCTTTAAATGACAAAAATCGACCACTTCTCACAGCATTACAATGCATAAAAAACGCATTTCCATTTTCGCTTTTTACTTCTATTTATATGGAAAAACAATGTTCTAAGGTCATTTTTCGTGTTCTAGACGAAAAAAACATAAACAAGTGTTACAACGCCTAATGACCGTAATTTGCAGTTTGACCTCGTGACCTCGGATGACTTTGACCTGACTCAAGGTCATAAACAGCTTAGAAAGGTACTTAGAAGTGTCAGACACACGAATCATGCCGATTTATCGACAGCTTATGCGTTTAATATCGCAATTTTGCGCGACAATTCCATCCATCGAGACCTTTTGACACGGTCAAATATTTTGTACTTGACCTGACCTATGACGTCATCTGTGACCATGAGGTCAACAATATTATGTTTCCCTCAATAAATTTCCCAGGGCTATCGAATGCCGTTTGAATTTTTACATTCGGTGTAGTAGTTCCGGAGATCCGAGGGGGGCAAAAAATAGCCCCTCCCCAGTAAGTCGCGTTATGAAATATACCCCAGTAACTCGCGGGTTAATATTAGTCCAATTCCGTCTGGATTATGTTATCATAGGCCATTATTGATGATCCAGGTGCAATTTTTGTTCCGTGACCCCTACAGGGTCAGGTGAGGTCCGAGGCCACCAACACGTTTTTGACAATAACTCTCGACCGAATGAAGATAGAGAAGTGAATCCGGCACCAATGTGTTTTTGTCGTCAAGACACGTCTCCCAATATGCAACATTACCTACTTGGGTCACCACTAGACCTTGACCTGAGGTCAAATTTCTCGGTTGACCTAGCCTGGTCAATGTCAATATGATTCAAAGTGCCTTGACGAGACAAACTAACTATTGACTTAAACTATTGACTTAAGCTAAAATTTGAGGACACTTTGGCGATTGCATGTTTCAGGAGCTTTCGATTTTTCCCATTTGTTTCTAGCTAGCATCATAGTTCCCGATATATTTTGGGTTTTCTGGAGCGAAGTCCTAAAACTGGAAAATCTGACCTTTCATGACCTCTGCTGACCTCAACCTGTGTCAAAATTGACTGGAGTAGTTTCAAAATTTTATTGAAGAGGTTTCGACGTTTTTTCTCGTTTTTTTTTTGTCTACGTCTCATGGGAGCTGAGTTCTAGGGGAGCGTCGAAACGCCCCCCCCCCCCACGGCACGGCGAAGGTGTCGCCGAGCACCGACACGGCGCGGGTTATGGCTCCTTAAGTATAAGTAACTCATGACGTATTTTTTTAAGTTCAACCCCCCCCGCCCCTGACCAAACACCAATTTATACTAGATAAATACAATGGTGGTGACGACCCGACCTCCACCCCCCCCCTCCCGTCAACAACATTTGGACTGCGGAGTGAAATACATAGCAAAAGATATCAGCGGATAGCCGCCCCCAAAGATCTAGAAAAACACGGTGTAGCGATAAGCGGAAAACGACGTTAAATAACTCGAGACCAGCTCTATCGAAAGTATACCGGCCATTTCTTAGGCCGGTCAATATTGAGGTCACTAGAGTTCATCAAAAGTCAAATTTCGCCTATATATGGGTGTCTTTAACAAAATCGTGTATATCTCGATAACTCAAAGAGTTAGCGACACACGTCATGTGTCGCTACACAGGTGAGCATAATTTCGCCTAATCATATACGGTGCCGAGGAATCCTGTAAGACGAAACGCGTCCACCGAGTGGTGTGTTTGCTGTTCCTATGTCTTGATACGTCATAATTGTCTTGATATTAACCCGCGCACTGCAGGGGGAGGGGGGGGGGGGGGGTGATTTCCGCCCCCCCTCAGGTTTGTCAAAGATAGCGAAAAAAAGGGCGGCGCGCAGCGCCGCCTGGTTTTGGCACACCTGCTAGGACATCAATTGCGCACGCTTTGAAAAAAAGAAAGAATAACCTCGGGTCATCTCAGGTCAGGTCACCAGACCAGGTCAAGTGACCCCACCTCCAAAAATGTTTGCAGTTGTGCCAAAGCCAGAGTTTTTCACCGATCAGTTTGAAACTTACAGGATGTCATGAGGGCATAAGTACTTACAATTCGTTTATCTCGGAATTTTGATATCGGTGACCTAAGTTCAGGTCAATTTCGTAACCTCCCCATAATAAGTAAATGGGGAAATATACAAATGCTTCCTATTTCAAGGATATGCATGATATTAGTCCAATTAAATTTCAGGTCCAATTGAGGTCCAAATATTAGTCCAATTAAATTTGTAATTTGTTTACTTCTGGATCATGTTATTATAAGATATTTCTGATGATCCAAGTGTAAGTTTTGTTCAGTGACCCCTATTGGGTCATTTGAGGTCAAGCGAGGTCACCATCACTTGTTGTGTCAATAACTCCCGACATAATGCAGATAGAGAAGTAAAACAGACATCAATGTGTTTGTCTCGTCGGGACACGTCTTCCCATATGCAACCATGCTCTACTTGGGCTTGGCCTGAGGTCAAATTTTTAAGTTATTTTAGCAAGGTTACCATGTATATCATTCGAAGCGCCTTGACAAGATAAACATAATGGCGTAAACAGTTTTCCGTCATATTTATTCCGTAAAAAGTTAATAGCGAAACACAATTTAGCAAAAAAACGGATTTTTATTTTTGACCTCTGGAGCCTCAAATGTTGATCTGAGATCAAATTTGAGGACATCTTACCGATTACAAATTTCACTGGCTGGTATTTGCTTTTTCCGTTTGCTTCTAACTAGCAAAATTTCTGAGATATATGGGAATTTCAGGAGCGATGTCCTAAAACAGGAAAAACTGGAAAGTTTGACCTTTGATGACATCTGGTGACCTCAATTTTGCCCTGACCTAAAACAATACTGAATATTGTCGATAGAACATGTATCAAGCTATCAAATGCCGTTTTCTGCCTCTCGCTACGTAGCGTAGTTTTCGAGATCTCAAGGGGGGGGGGGGGGGCGGAAATCAACCCCTCCCTGCAGTTCGTGTTCGGCGCAAAGCCCCTGCAGGGCGCGGGTTAATAAACTTGCATGTTTATACCAATTACTACGAAATAATAACGAAATAATTATACTTTATTCGGTACTTTACCTCTACCCACCGCAACATTCACACATATTGCCTTACATATATTTGCGGGTTCCTGTTCCTACCTTTCAGGTGGCGTCGCCGTCTCTCATACCACTCCAGTTTGATAACGAACCTCTGTATTGTTCCACATGCTTCCACATGACCCTAATCAGCATGGTTCCCCATGACCGTGCTGCCACAATCTCCACACCGATCCAATCGACGCATCACCCGCAACACCAATCACGACACAAGCGACGCCGGTTCCGCGCGCGGCTGCAGTGGTTTCCCTAGGGAACAGCGCCACTGAAATATTGTACAACCGTTACATGTGTAAGAAACGAGTATACTCGTTTCTTCTCCAATTCCTGTCCAACGTACTGAGTTCCAAGATTATAATTACAGAAGCTATGATTTGCTCATTATAAATTGTCTGCCATCTGAAAAACGCGATACATAGCTAATTCATCGCATGGGGTGCTATAAATATTTTATGGGTCCGGTATCAAAATGAAATGTGCTACAATATTTGAAGAACTTACCTATCTATAATAGATACCTATCAGCTAATTAATAACGCAAAAATAGGACGAAATGTGTTGGGTTTTGATCTTGTTTGTCGCGAGGTTTATAAGCATGTTATACTTTCGTGGCACTTTTCCCAGTAGAGGATACATGCGTACCTACTCAGTAAATTTTGCCACCCCTGGCAAAAATGCGTGGCGCCGCCCCTGCTGAGTCTGACCACCCTCTGTGCCAGCCGTCCCCCGAGTCCCCCGAGCCTGTGATCACCCCGTGTCAGCCGTCCGTGTCACCCGAGCCTGTGACCACCCTCCGTGTCAGCCGTCCGTGTCTCCCGAGCCTGTAACCACCCTCCGTGTCAGTCGTCCGTGTCAGCCGAGCCTGTGACCACCCTCCGTGTCAGCTGTCCGTGTCAGCCGAGCCTGTGACCACCCTCCGTGCCAGCCGTCCGTGTCACACGAGCCTGTGACCACCCTCCGTGTCAGCCGTCCGTGTCACCTGAGCCTGTGACCACCCTCCGCGCCAGCCGTCCGTGTCACCCGAGCCTGTGACCACCCTCCGTTTCAGCCGTCCGTGTCACCCGAGCATGTGACCACCCTCGCGCCAGCCGTCCGTGTCACCTGAGCCTGTGACCACCCTCCGTGTCAGCCGTCCGTGTCACCCGAGCCTGTGACCACCCTCCGTGTCAGCCGTCCGTGTCACCCGAGCCTGTGACCACCCTCCGTGTCAGCCGTCCGTGTCACCCGAGCCTGTGACCACCCTCCGTGTCAGTCGTCCGTGTCACCCGAGCCTGTGACCACCCTCCGCGTCAGCCGTCCGAGTCACTCGAGCCTGTGACCACCCTCCGTGTCAGCCGTCCCCCGAGCCTGTGACCCCCCTCCGTGTCAGCCGTCCGTGTCATCCGAGCCTGTGACCACCCTCCGTGCCAGCCGTCCGTGTCACCTGAGCCTGTGACCACCCTCCGTGTCAGCCGTCCGTGGTACCCGAGCCTGGAACCACCCTCTGTGCCTGTCCCCCGTGTCACCCGAGCCTGTGACCACCCTCCGTGTCTGCCGTCCGTGTCACCCGAGCCTGTGACCACCCTCTGTGTCAGCCGTCCGTGTCACCCGAGCCTGTGACCACCCTCCGTGTCAGCCGTCCGTGTCACCCGAGCCTGTGGCCACCCTCCGTGTCAGCCGTCCGTGTCACCCGAGCCTGTGCCCACCCTCCGTGTCTGCCGTCCGTGTCACCCGAGCCTGTGACCACCCTCTGTGTCAGCCGTCCGTGTCACCCGAGCCTGTGACCACCCTCCGTGTCAGCCGTCCGTGTCATCCGAGCCTGTGCCCACCCTCCGTGTCAGCCGTCCGTGTCACCCGAGCCTCTGACTACCCTCCATGTCAGCCGTCCGTGTCACCCGAGCATGTGACCACCCTCCGTGTCAGTCGTCCGTGTCACCCGAGCCTGTGACCACCCTCCGTGTCAGTCGTCCGTGTCACCCGAGCCTGTGACCACCCTCCGTGTCAGCCGTCCGTGTCACCCGAGCCTGTGACCACCCTCCGTGTCAGCCGTCCGTGTCACCCGAGCCTGTGACCACCCTCCGTGTCAGCCGTCCGTGCCACCCGAGCCTGTGACCACCCTCCGTGTCAGTCGTCCGTGTCACCCGAGCCTGTGACCACCCTCCGTGTCAGCCGTCCGTGTCACCCGAGCCTGTGACCACCCTCCGTGTCAGTCGTCCGTGTCACCCGAGCCTGTGACCACCCTCTGTGCAGACCCCTCCTAGGCGCCGCGCCGTGGCTGTTCCGCTCGGTCGATCTGACGCTCGGGACGCCGACGGCGCCTCTTGAGCTGCCCTGATCGGACGTCGGCGCCGACTCCGCGGCAGCCGCGGCTACGCGCTCTACCGACACGGGACGAGAAGCCGTGCCAGTACGCGTACGTCCGCGGACGCGTGCGGGGTCGGCGCAGACGTGCGGGGAGAGGCAGCGGAGGGCAGGAACACCCAACAACAGACTGCGCGGCAAGAGGGCAGGACCCTCGGGTCGGGGCGGCGGCGGCAGCGCGCAGGACGCTGCCGTGAGCACCGAGCGGACGCACTGGCACGTGCTTCGCTGTGACGAGAACGGTCCGGTGGCCGAGAGCCGAGAGGGCAAGGAAAGTGTTGTCCTGAAGAGACGGAAAGCGTTGTGGAGAACAGATGTGGAAAGTGGAGAGAGGGCATATGAGGTCGCAACGTGCAAGATAGGAGTGCAACTGGCTGGGAGATTCTGACTTAGTGGTCAGGGAACGTGGAAATAGGTATGTACACCTGTTTCCCCCTGGGAACTGAGTCAGGTTAACGTCACAAAGGCAGGCGTCTCTGAGTGCTGATGTCAGCGCTCTCGGTCCTGGTCGGCTTTGAGCCAAACGTTTTTTTTACTCAACCATGTGTGCATGGGTTGTAGGTGTTGTATTTTGTATTTGAGAAACTTCTTTTAAATTTGTCTTTTTTATTGTCCAAAAATCAACATTGTTTGCACACCATAAATATATGTGACTTCCTATCAAATGGTTTTTGGCATGGGTACACTTGGATAGCACGAATCTTATTTGGAGTTCTGTGTGGCCTTATCTAGTTATCAATTATCATTCGACTTGTTATAAATGTGTGCTTGTTAATGTTAGTGGGCTTCTTACTATGCCTTCATCTCCAGACATTTTTGTAAAAATATTTGGGCCGACATTGTCTTTCAAATGAAAGTTCGCATGGGCTTCGAAAGTAGCAGGGTTGCAGCTGTACAATGTGTGCCTGTTTTGAAAGTACCTGAGCTTTTGATATACCTAGTACCTATTGAGTTATATTGGAGCTTACATATCACGGATATTATCTTAGATATTCAGCTATGGAGCGGACAGTCTGGAGTTCATTTGCCTCTAAAGTCTTTTTCAAAAATGATGGTCGACTTTGACGAGAGCTAATGCCCCCCCCCCCCTCCCCCTCCCGCCCCCTGCGTGCGCCACTGTCCCTGACTGATGTATCCGTCCAATTGTTGTCGGTACATGGTCAGTAGAGGTCCAGGAAATCTTGCAAAATATGGTCCAGACTCCGTGCAGCACCATTCAAGAAATATAGTGAACCAAGTTGCAATTGGTAACGTTTCGCTGTTATCAACGCTGGCATTTACTCTACTCGCTGCAGGGTGAAATATCACGATACTGGCAATGTATTCGGATTGCGAGCCTACGCACCATTGCTACATCACTGTTGTCACTGTCGTTATATTTTTCATCAAATGCCAGCACGCAGGTATGGATTTACTGAATCTGTTATGGCGTATACTGCTATCTGACATTGTCTTGTCCTCCCATCCTCTCCATATATAGCGATTTCCTTTCAGTACAAGCACGTTGTGGCGTACACAGTCATAACAACCTACAACTCCGCAAGAATATTTTGTCTTACCATTGCCAGTAGGATGATCAAACGGCCGCTGACGAGCCGTCTCCAAAGCTGAATTTTTGAAAGCCTCATTCGTAACGCTTTGGTTCTCCACAGCATTAGGCCGTTTGATTATCGGCCTCCACAGTCAGGGCCTATTTTAACATGTTAACGGGGGGGGGGGGGGGGGGCAGAGCCATTTTGCCGCACCCCCCAAGTCAATACATTTTTTCCCACCCTGATTTCAGTAATTTTATGTCATTTTTCGCTTGATAGTATTAAATTAAAATACAATATACTTACCTGGTGATACATTTAGAAAATCCAATTATAAATTCCATGATATTCCTAAGTTTTGGTATTTTCCAGCCAAAATTAGTATCTTTAAATTATTTCCGAAATAGCATTAATTTAAATAGGTACCCTTTAAACAATTGCTCATTAACGGCAGAGTAGGGGAGATCGGGGACTGTTGGACCAGGAATGTCGCCACACAATTTGTCGCCCACCTCAGGTGGCGACGCCCATGGTTGGGATAGGGGAGATATGCAATAATGTTCCTTCCGTGGAGTATATAAGGGAAGAATCTGCATATGAGCGGCCCGGCCCAGCCCGACCCGTGGCGATGCTTTTGGCAAGCTTATATCTCTGCAACCGCACGTCTGATTGACAAGCCGGCTTCTTTGCTGAGTAGTCCCATCCACCCTGCACCGTTTGAGACCAGAGCCGAATCACGTGAGAACTACCACTGCGCGTGGCGCGTGCCGCGTGAGGGGATGTAGAAAGGTGTTTTGTCGCTAAAGCTCCGCAACGGCTTTGCCGATTGTGTGCAAATTTGGTGTGTGGTTAGGGATCTCTCAGCCGCCACTTTCCAACAAGTCAAGGGTGGGGCGCCTCTGCACGTGCACACCCCTTCTTTGTCCCCGCATCTCAGAAACTACTTGCCCGATCGAAATTAAATTAACCATAGGTACATTTACTTCGCGTTCGCTCGTTCATCGCCACCTGCGGCTTTTTACTGGTTCGGTAAAAAGTTATGGAAGAAAATGACACATGACCTCTGGGGCAATATATTTTACCTTGTGGAGGTTGCAGGACAAAAATGTCACATGGATCTTTGTATTTTGAGAAATATTCGTGAGTCTGGTGAACATTGGGAAAATGTAGCCATTTCCTGGGGATTTATAGTCATTTTCATGTTTCCCTAATGACCTAAAATTGGGAGGTCTCAAAATATAATTTGCATTAGGTCATCAATATAAAATTATCCGAAATAGCAGAATTGTTGGTATTTATGACCTGATTAAATCCTGTAAGTTTCCAACTGATCGGTTAAACAATCTGGCTGTGGCACGACCGTATATTTGTAGGTGGGATCACTAGACTTGACCTAGTGATCTGACCTGAGGAGACCCGAGGTAAAAAAATAACAGGATTTGGGTAACTGATAGGCAAACAGTTCTGCCACAACTGGCGGTGCGAAACGCCGTCGTTTTCCACTATTTCCGAAAAACCTATGGGGAAGGGGGGAGGATATCCGCCCCCTGTTGTTGCGCGTGCTAACCCTCGCCAGTGCAGGGGGTTGATGCCACCCCCTCGGTTTTTCGGGAATAACTCGCGTAAATATCAACCGATTGTGATGAAACTTTCAGTATCCTACTTGTGAACAATTTGACACATATTCTCAAAACAAATCAGTTGTAGGTTACATGACCCGTAACCTTTGACCTGTTTTTCAAGGTCATGTCAGGCGCATCTGGCGTCCCGTAGTATTGATCCTTGTAACTTGTGCAGTTTCATACTGTTTGTTGTTCAAGAGCATATGCACAGGTGTTTCCAGGTGACAGTTGTGGTTTCCATTGATATTGTGACCTCGATTGACCTTTTCAGAGGTCAACCGAGGTCACTGACCTCCGATGACCTCATATTGGTGGTACTCTACCGTATATTTGTAGGTGGGATCACTAGACTTGGTGATACTCTACCAGATACTGAGGTCTCCGAAGTCGCCTGACCATCTGCGCGCACTTGTGTTGCCTCGTGCAAACGTATCCGACCGGACCACGCGGGGATCAGAGAGCATGTTGCTGCAAACTCCACGCGTGCGCACGGAGCTCGCTCGCCGGTCATTTCTATGTCGAGCCACCACCTCCTGGAACCGTATGTATGTATGTATGTATGTATTTACATCGTGCCATCGGTCCATGCACACATGGCTATTCTGATTGGCGAGTCAATTCGACGAACATTAGGACAAGAGGCGCACACACACACACACACACACACACACACACACACACATGTATACATTCCTGCTGCATCTCACTTCCGGTCACATCTAATCATTATCAGTCCCACTCTGCTTTGTGAGCAGATGCTCTCGGAGCTCGGGTCTAAAGCGCCGCGGACGCATATCGCGGAGACTTTGCGGCAGAGCGTTGTAAGCTGTGACGGCTGAAAACAGAAAGCGGCGTCGTCCCGAGTCTGTGCGTATCACGGGTCTGTCCAGCCGGTCGGCCTGTCTGGTCACGCGGTGGTGAATATCGCCGCGAGTCACCAGGCTACTGTACAGCGACTCTGGCTGGCCGGCGGACACAATTTGTTTTAACAAAGTCAGCGAATGGTACTGGTGCAGATTTCCCACCGTCAACCAATTCAGGTCTTTCAGCACGTCACTGATGTGATCGTACTTACGACGGCCGGAGATGACTCGTGCGCCAAAGTTAAGCATTTTCTGCAGCCGTGCCATTTGTGTGATGCCGCATACACCATACACACTGATACAGTATCGTAAGGTTGATACAACGAGCGCCTGTACAATGGTGTGAAGCGTATCACGCGGGAGACTGTGCCTACTGTGGCTCAGTCCGCAGAGTAAGCCGGTACATCGCCGCACAACGTCGTCAACATGCGCCGAGAATGTCATATTCTGGTCAAAAACTACGCCAAGATTTTTGACAGTACGAGACCCTACGACCATGGCACCCATAAACTCAACTTGTATCTGAGGCATCATACGTAGATTTTGACATGTTCCCAAGACTATTAGCTGTGTTTTGTTTGCGTTTACTTTCATCCCATTCTTCCGGAACCAGAGTGATAGGGCAGCAAGATTCCGCTCGAGACTATTGACCAGCGCATCACTGTCACGGGGCCTCCCGAACACTGCGATCTGCACGTCGTCGGCATACTGCACGAGACACCTGTCATGAGTGACATCTGCATGAAGGTACAGCGACATGTCTGCGGCATAGATGGTGTATAACAGAGGGCCTAGCGATGAGCCTTGATAGGTACCTATCGGGTTTAGCAATGGCTGCGAAAGCATGCGACCTCCATCAGCTGCGTTGATGACGACTTGTTGATAATGTTCCGACAGGTAGCTCTCGAACCAGCGCACATCAACATTATACTGTTTTAGTTTGATAATCAATCGGTCATGCGGGATCACATCGAAACATTTTGACATGTCTAATAAGCACAGTAGCGCTACCTGTCGGTTGTCCATCGCCTCGAATATACGGTCGGTCATGGTCAGCAGCGCCGTATCAGTTGAGTGAGCGAGTCTGAAGCCGTGCTGGCAGGACGGGAATAGGTGATGGGATGTGAAGTATTCAAACAGCTGTTCGTATACTACACGCTCGGTGATCTTGGCTATAGTTGGGAGGATCGAAATGGGTCGGTAATTCGAGGTTTCGTTGGATTTGGATGTCTTTTGGATAGGATGAATGTAGGTAAGTTTCCAGGACGGGGGCACAGTGTGGGAAGCCAGACTGGAGTTCACAATATGAGTGATCACATGACAGATGTACGGCATACAAAGCTTAACAAAGCTTAACAAAGCTTAACCGTCTACCAGCTCAGCTTAGGATAGTCGAGTCGCCCGGTATTTTTCACGCGGGTGTACTGAGATGGCTAAAGGGTGATGGAGTGTAGTTATTTTAAACGTGTTTATTGATTTGTGCTTTTATAATTGTGTTTACTGTATTGACCCTGAAATCGGAAGAGCCACGATGTGGAAATTTTTACGAATACATACATACATACATACATGCATACATATTATTTGTTTGGCTTCTGGCAGTTTCTAGGACATTTTGTGACGCTGATTTCAAATATGAGATCCATTTTACATAGTTATATGTTCCACTGGGGTCATGCGCCCCAACAGGTCAACCGAGGTCACTGACCTCAAATGACCTGACATGACCTGACATGACCTTTTTGGAATTTGGCAGTTTATAGGACATTTTGTGACGCTGATTTCAAATGTGGCACCCATTTAGCATAATTATATGCTCATTCGCGATGCCAGCCCGATTAATTCAATTTATACGTATTTACAATTTGGTTGAATTGTGGGTCATTGACATGACCTCAGATGTCACTTAATGACCTAGGACCATAAAATCGTGTATCAATGGCTTCCTATCGTGACAAGCAACACGCTCGTTTTATAATCGAAGCTCTAGCCCAATTAGGGGCGAAACGCTAGGGGGTGTTGTACTCCCCCCCCTGCACGGTCACGCACTGATCGAACGCTGCACGGGCGAGGGTAACGTCTGCCACACAGTTTACCCCCCCCCCCCCACCTAGAAATCCTGGCGATGCCAATGCATGGATGTACCCCTACACCTAAGAAATTGGAGTAATCAACCTTCGGTATTTTCATGCTCGGCATGCCCAACGTGCTCAACCTGCCGCACGAATTTGATCAAATTACACAATAATGTGGTAAGTTGCGCAATATCTAAACATTTTATTTCGTGTCATTTTTAAAGTATAAACGTGGGTTTGTGAAAATAACTGTGTTTTAATTACGAAAGGTCAATTTGCAGACCCTTCCAGTCTTTTGAGGGTTCTGGCTCGACTGGGTTACTGGATCCACCGTTTATTATTGAAGCCGTAGTTCCTATTCAATCGAAGCATGACATTTGAAACAGTATTGCGGAAAAAACAACATGTCCTTGGACATTGTAATTGGACTTAGTTATGAAAAAGGTGCAAGTACAGAAAGAAGTACATTGTAATAATACAAAATATAATTTTACACCTATGGTATGGCGTGAGTTGTTAGGCAAAAAAGGTTAACCCGGCATTGGCTGGAGTTTCAGACACCTTCCATTGGCTGGGTGGGTGTTTTTCGCCCCCCTGGTTATCTTCCGAACCAATGATTGCAGAGAGAGAGACGCAAGGCGGCATTCGAAAGCTCTCAATGAGACAAATCTAAAGCATACCCTAGAATTGAAAATTAAGGTCATATATCAGGTCACGGTCAGGTCAAAGGTCACAAAACTCCACAAAACTCGGCTCCTATGGGAAGTAGGCGGAATCCACAAACATTGCTCGATAGCTGGGCCGGGGCCACGGCAGTCGTGGGATGGGTGGTGTTGTGGGATGGGTGGTGTCTGGGCCGGGGCCACGGCAGTCGTGGGATGGGTGGTGTTGTGGGATGGGTGGTGTCTGGGCCGGGGCCACGGCAGTCGTGGGATGGGTGGTGTTGTGGGATGGGTGGTGTTGTGGGATGGGTGGTGTCTGGGCCGGGGCCACGGCAGTCGTGGGATGGGTGGTGTTGTGGGATGGGTGGTAGCTGGGCCGGGGCCACGGCAGTCGTGGGATGGGTGGTGTTGTGGGATGGGTGGTGTCTGGGCCGGGGCCACGGCAGTCGTGGGATGGGTGGTGTTGTGGGATGGGTGGTAGCTGGGCCGGGGCCACGGCAGTCGTGGGATGGGTGGTGTTGTGGGATGGGTGGTGTCTGGGCCGGGGCCACGGCAGTCGTGGGATGGGTCCACGACATTTCGACAATTTGTCGTCCCAAATTTAACCCTCATCTCTCACTTTGTGTTCAAAATTGGTCTATATGGTTATCCTGAATGTCCTCAATTTAGCTGTGACAATGTTAGCTCGATTTGACCTCAGGTTTTCAAGTTGTAGCCTCGGGCATTTCGGCAAGATCACGCTGCAGAGGTATTTTTGGAGGCCGAAATAGTGCGTTTAACCCAAATGTCAAAAATATGTATATGTCTGAATTCGCAATGAAACGGAGATTCTATTTCTGGGCTTTGTTGCGTTATCTTGGATGACCTTGACCCCATTACCTCGTGACCTTTTTTTGTTGAACTTGTGTGACCCCGGCTACACCTCTGATTTCATTTTTTCACCTTGCAAAATACTCGTCAATATATTGCCTAACAACGCAACAAATACAAAATGCGCGTTTTTCCTCTAATTTCCATATTTTCCGTCGATATACGTGCGTGTTTTCGAATTACCCCCAAGGGGGAGGGATAACGGGCCTGCAAACCTATGGGACCGATTTGGGTAGGGTTTTCGCCATTCGATCCGGTGTGGTCCAAAACGGTGCTATTTTTAGTTTTATCCACTTTGGTCTAATCTAACTGGACCAAATTGGACCAAAACTGACAAAAATCGTTGCCGATGACATCATGCTCCGAACCTATGGAACCGATTTGGGTGGGGTCTTCATCATTCGATCCGTTGTGGTCCAAAACGGTGCAGTTTTGAGTTTGATTAATTTTGTTCTAATCTATGTGGACCAAATTAGACCAAAACCGCCAAAAAATGCTGCAAACAACGTCATGCTCCGAACATATGGGGCCGATTTCAACGGAGTCTTCACCATTCGGTCCGGCTTGGGCTAAACGGTGTCGGTTTGAGTTTTATCCAGTTTGGTTCAATTGAAATGGACCAAATGGGACCAAAACCGCCAAAAATAATTGCCCGAAAATCGTTGCCCATGCTCCGAACCTATGGGACCGATTGGGGCGGGGTCTTCTCTATTAGATCCGTTTTGGACTACGCCGGATGGCTGCGTGGTGTTGCTAGTCACCCTGACAATGTGTATACCAAAAATGGCCCTGTGGCTGCATTGGTAGCTGAGATATCCGCCCGTTACCCCTCCCCTTGGGGGTAATTAAAAAACATGCACATATATCGACGGCAAATATGAAAATGAGAGGAAAAACGCCCTTGTTTGTTTTTTGCGTTGTTAGGCAATATATAGAGAAGTATTTTGCGAGGTGAAACATTTATTTCAGAGGTGTACCCGGGGTCACACGAGGTCAACGAAAAAAGGTCACGAGGTTACGGGGTCAAAAGGTCATTCAAGGTCACGCAACAAAGCCCAGAAATATAATCTTTGTTTCATTGCAAATTAAGCCATATAAGTCTTTTTGACATTTGGTTAACCCTATTTGTAACAGGGGGGGGGGGGGCGGATTCCGCCCCCCCCTCATGTTTTTCGCAGATATCTCGAGAACAGCTGGGTGCAGGCCCATGAAATTATGGGACTTTTCCTAGAATTGAATAGCGCATTTGGAGTCAAAATTTTGATTTCTTAACCTGAACAGAGGCGGTTCCAGGGCACAGTTTTGGGTGGGTTCGGAGGCGATATTTGGCGATAATACGGAAATGCGATCTTCACGGTTTCTTCCTAACTGCCTCAATTATGAAGGAGTTACATCGGTTTACGGTGATTGCAACAAGTGCAAATGGGTTGATGTTAATGAAACCTGATACAAATTGCATGGCAGAGGCGGTTTCAGGGGCTTGAAAAAGGGGGTTTCCAGGAAGTATTCGATGCTTGGCGGGAAGCAAATAGAGCAATGTTAGGGGCATTTATAGTTATCATGATTTAAAAGATAGCTTCTGCTTCCATGATTTGCATAATTTATTGCATATATAGTTTCAGGGGCGTGTTCAGGCACATGGAAAGGGGGGTGACTGGCATGGTGATGACGATATGCCAGCGATAACGGCGCAATAGACAGTTAGCTTATAATGATATATGCACATATAAGGCCAGAAAAGGGAATAAAGTCATTTTTTTGCAGAGGCGCGCTCAGGAATGGAAGAAAGGGCGTCATATTATTGCAGGGAAACTATGAGGCATGGGCGTACAATGACATAACATACTGCAGTTTTCGGATGAAACACGCACCACAGGCTACTCTACGAACGAATATAAGATAATAGGCGAGTCCAGGTAGGGTAAAAGGGGGGTAAGCAATGCTAATTGAAGTTGTAAGTGAAATAGTCACTGTTGACTAGTTAGTATCATAATAGCGGATAACATACTTATCAAAAGGTCTTGTGCCGCCCCAGTTTGGATCCTGGATATGCCTATGATGAAGTACAATATGCAAAAAGGAACTATCTACGATCAGTAACATATTTATAGTGTTGGGTAGCAACTTGTCTGCGGTTAATATTTTTCTCTCTCCAATTTGACCTTCCTTTTTCACTACCCTGGTACCGCCTATGGCAAAACATATTATTTTAACTGTTTTGTCTAATGTCACAATAACATACCATTTCATTTATAAAAAAACAACATAAAAATGGTGTTATTACGTATTTACTTCACCCCCATATTGAGTGCCCTGCACACGCCTATGATTTTTGAATTTTCAAACGCCACCGTCATATATCAATTTCCAATTCAATGTCTATCGATTCGTATTAGTTGTGTTACAATCGGTCGATAAACATGAAAGCTATGTTGGACCAAAAATACCACTTAAATTTGTAGTTTTTGCCCCCCTGTTGCCCCCCTATCAAAAATTTATATTTTTATTATTATTCAGAAATGTAGATCGTGTTGAGGGGAACCAAACACCGTTTCATTTTTTAAAATCGGACGGGTAGATCTCGAGATCTCCGGGGGGGGGGGGGGGGGGGGGAATCCACCCCCTGTTACAAATAGGGGTAGCCAGGAGCCTGTTACAAATAGGGTGAAGTCAAATGCTCTATTTCGGCCTCCAAAAATACCTCTACATCGTGACCTTGCCAAAATGCCCGAGGCTATAACTGGAAAATCTGAAGTCAGATCGAGCTAATATTGCCACAGCTGAATTTAGGACCCAAGGTAACCATATAGACCAATTTTGAACAAAAAGTGAGAGATGAGGGTTATTTCGACTTGTCTAAATGTCGTGGAATGCCCCAGCTCGTTCAAAATATTGTCGAAACTATTTCAGTTTGTTTTTCTCAGGTCAATATTGAGGTCACCATAGGTCACCAAAGGTCAGATTTCCAAATTTTAGGACTTTGCTCCAGAAACCCCCAAATATCTCGGAAACTATGATAGCTAGGAAAAAAACGTCAAGAAATCGAAAGTTCTTGAAAAATTCAATCGCCAAGGTGTCCTCAAATTCTAGCTCAGGTAAATTGACCAATGGACTCCAGAGGTCATCAATGGCCAAAAGGCTATTTTTGGTAAAAACAAGTTTTTCGTTTATAACTTTTTATGTAATCAAGATAGGGCAACACTTTTACTGTCATCGTGTTTGTCTCTTCAAGGTGCTTTTAATTTAATTGCAAGTGGTTTAGGTCACAAATCAAAATTTGACATCAGGTCAAGGTCATTCAAGGTCATGTCAGTCCAGGTGGGTCACAATGCACATATTTTGAAGCAGCTCAACGAGATAAACACAATGGTGTCGGTCTTACATATGTACTTTTTCAATACAAAAAGTCATTGACAAAAACGCGTTGGTGACCTCAGATTAACTCAAATGACCTTGTAATGAAGACCAAGAATAACGGAGCAAAAGTTATACCTGTTTCATCAAGAATTATCTATAATCACATGATCCTGAAATAATTGGCCTGATCTGATGCGTAATCTCTGCAAAGGAAGCATTTGGAAACAATCCCATTGACTTACAATGGTCACGGGAGGTCACGTTATCGACCTGACCTTAGGTCACCGATATACAATAAATCGAAATACACGAATTGTAGGTTCTTCAGGCCTAATTAAATCCTGTAAGTTTGAAACTGATCGGCCAAAATCTGTGGCTGTGGTACGACAGCTAACATTTTGGAGATGGAGTCCCGTGACCTGGCCTGGTGGCCTGGCCTGAGATGACCTGAGGCCAAGAATTGCATACGTTGTGGGTAATTGATGCCCGAACACCTGTGCCAAAAACGACGGCGCTCCGCTATCCCCGGGAAACCTTAGGGTGGCGTCTAAGCCAACGAATAGGGAGGAATATTTTCACCATTATGTTTGGTTTCTCGACACGAATCAATTGATGTAAAAGTTGACATTGACTTGACATTGACCTGACCTCAGGTCAGGTTAATTTCTGGATATGACCTAACTAGGTCATCCAATATATCATTTGATGCGTCTCGACAAGACAAACACATTGTTTAGACAAACACACACGAGACAAACACACAGTTTACTCTATAGGAGAGAGTGTCCATAATGCGCCCTAAGGGGAGAGTGAACATAATGCGCCCCTAAGGGGAGAGTGTCCATAATGCGCCCCTAAGGGGAGAGTGTACATAATGAACCCCTAAGGGGAGAGTGTCCATAATGCGCCCTAAGGGGAGAGTGAACATAATGCGCCCCTAAGGGGAGAGTGTCCATAATGCGCCCCTAAGGGGAGAGTGTCCATAATGAACCCCTAAGGGGAGAGTGTCCATAATGCGCCCCTAAGGGGAGAGTGCCCATAATGAGCCCCTAAGAAGAGAGTGTCCATAATGCGCCCCTAAGAGGAGAGTGTCCATAATGCGCCCCTAAGGGGAGAGTGTCCATAATGAGCCCCTAAGAAGAGAGTGTCTATAATGCGCCCCTAAGGGGAGAGTGCCCATAATGAGCCCCTAAGGGAGAGTATCCATAATGAGCCCTTAAGGGGAGAGTGTCTATAATGCGCCCCTAAGGGGAGAGTGTCCATAATGAACCCCTAAGGGGAGAGTGTCCATAATGCGCCCCTAAGGGGAGAGTGCCCATAATGCGCCCCTAAGGGAGAGTGTCCATAATGAGCCATTAAGGGGAGAGTGTCCATAATGCGCCCCTAAGAGGAGAGTGTCCATAATGCGCCCCTAAGGGGAGAGTGTCCATAATGCGCCCTTAAGGGGAGAGTGTCCATAATGCGCCCTTAAGGGGAGAGTGTCCATAATGCGCCCCTAAGGGGAGAGTGTCCATAATGCGCCCAAAGGGGAGAGTGAACATAATGCGCCCCTAAGGGGAGAGTGTCCATAATGCGCCCCTAAGGGGAGAGTGCCCATAATGAGCCCCTAAGGAGAGAGTGTCCATAATGCGCCCCTAAGGGGAGAGTGTCCATAATGCGCCCCTAAGGGGAGAGTGTCCATAATGAGCCCCTAAGAGGAGAGTGTCTATAATGCGCCCCTAAGGGGAGAGTGTCCATAATGAGCCCCTAAGGGGAGAGTGTCCATAATGAGCCCCTAAGGGGAGAGTGTCTATAATGCGCCCCTAAGGGGAGAGTGTCCATAATGAACCCCTAAGGGGAGAGTGTCCATAATGTGCCCCTAAGGGGAGAGTGCCCATAATGCGCCCCTAAGGGAGAGTATCCATGATGAGCCGTTAAGGAAAGAGTGTTTATAATGCACCCTAAGGGGAGAGTGTCCACAATGAACCCCTAAGGGGAGAGTGTCCATAATGCGCCCCTAAGGGGAGAGTGCCCATAATGCGCCCCTATGGGAGAGTGTCCATAATGAGCCCTTAAGGGGAGAGTGTCCATAATGCGCCCCTAAGAGGAGAGTGTCCATAATGCGCCCCTAAGGGGAGAGTGTCCATAATGCGCCCCTAAGGGGAGAGTGTCTATAATGCGCCCCTAAGGGGAGAGTGTCCATAATGCTCCCATAAGGGGAGAGTGTCCATAATGAGCCCCTAAGGGGAGAGTGTCCATAATGCGCCCCTAAGAAGAGAGTGTCCATAATGAGCCCCTAAGGGGAGAGTGTCTATAATGCGCCCCTAAGGGGAGAGTGTCCATAATGCTCCCATAAGGGGAGAGTGTCCATAATACGCCATTAAGGGGAGAGTGTCCATAATGCGCCCCTAAGGAGAGAGTGTCCATAATGCGCCCCTAAGGGGAGAGTGTCCATAAGGGGAGAGTGTCCATAATGCGCCCCTAAGGGGAGAGTGTCCATAATGAGCCCTAAGGAGAGAGTGTCCATAATGAGCCCTTAAGGGGAGAGTGTCCATAATGCGCCCCTAAGGAGAGAGTGTCCATAATGAGCCCCTAAGGGGAGAGGGTCCATAATGCGCCCTTAAGGAGAGAGGTCCATAATGCGCCCCTAAGGATATAGTGTCCATAATGCGCCCCTAAGGGGAGAGTGTCCATAAGGGGAGAGTGTCCATAATGAGCCCCTAAGGGGAGAGTGTCCATAATGAGCCCCTAAGGGGAGAGTGTCCATACTGAGCTTCCAAGGGGAGAGTTTCCATAATGAGCCCCTAAGGGGAGTGTGTCCATAATGCGCCCCTAAGGGGAGAGTGTCCATAATGCGCCCTTAAGGGGAGAGTGTCCATAATGAGCCCCTAAGGAGAGAGTGTCCATAATGCGCCCCTAAGGGGAGAGTGTCCATAATGCGCCACTAAGGAGAGAGTGTCCATAATGAGCCCCTAAGGGGAGAGTGTCCATAATGCGCCCTTAAGGGGAGAGTGTCCATAATGCGCCCCTAAGGAGAGAGTGTCCATAATGAGCCCCTAAGGGGAGAGTGTCCATAATGCACCCTTAAGGGGAGAGTGTCCATAATGAGCCCCTAAGGGGAGAGTGTCCATAATGCACCCTTAATGGGAGAGTGTCCATAATGCGCCCCGGGGAGAGTGTCCATAATGCGCTCTTAAGGGGAGAGTGTCCATAATGAGCCCTTAAGGGGAGAGTGTCCATAATGAGCCCCTAAGGGGAGAGTGTCCATAATGAGCCCCTAAGGAGATAGTGTCCATAATGCGCCCCTAAGGGGAGAGTGTCCATAATGAGCCCCTAAGGGGAGAGTGTCCATAATGCGCCCTTAAGGGGAGAGTGTCCATAATGCGCCCCTAAGGGGATAGTGTCTATAATGCGCCCCTAAGGGGAGAGTGTACATAATGAACCCCTAAGGGGAGAGTGTACATAATGCGCCCTTAAGGGGAGAGTGTCCATAATGCGCCCCTAAGGGGAGAGTGTCTATAATGCGCTCCTAAGGGGAAAGTGTACATAATGAGCCCCTAAGGGGAGAGTGTCCATAATGAGCCCCTAAGGGGAGAGTGCCCATAATGCGCCCTTAAGGGGAGAGTGTCCATAATGCGCCCCTAAGTGGAGAGTGTCTATAATGCGCCCCTAAGGGGAGAGTGTCCATAATGAGCCCCTAAGGGGAGAGTGTCCATAATGAGCCCCTAAGGGGAGAGTGTCCATAATGTGCCCCTAAGGGGAGAGTGTCCATAATGATCCCCTAAGGGGAGAGTGTCCATAGTGCGCCCCTAAGGAGAGGGTTTCCACAATGAGCCCTTAAGGGGAGGGTGTCCATAATGAGCCCCTAAGGGGAGAGTGTCCATAATGAGCCCCTAAAGGGAGTGTCCATAATGAGCCCCTAAGGGGAGAGTGTCCATAATGAGCCCCTAAGGGGAGAGTTTCCATAATGCGCCCTTAAGGGGAGAGTGTCCATAATGAGCTCCTAAGGGGAGAGTGTCCATAATGCGCCCCTAAGGGGAGAGTGTCCATAATGAGCCCCTAAGGAGAGAGTGTACATAATGAGCCCCTAATGGGAGAGTGTCCATAATGAGCCCTTAAGGGGAGAGTGTCCATAATGGGCCCCTAAGGGGAGAGTGTCCATAATGAGCCCCTAAGGGGAGAGTGTCCATAATGCGCCCCTAAGGGGAGAGTGTCCATAATGAGCCCCTAAGGAGAGAGTGTACATAATGAGCCCCTAAGGGGAGAGTGTCCATAATGAGCCCTTAAGGGGAGAGTGTCCATAATGAGCCCCTAAGGGGAGAGTGTCCATAATGCGCCCTTAAGGGGAGAGTGTCCATAATGCGCCCCTAAGGAGAGAGTGTCCATAATGAGCCCCTAAGGGGAGAGTGTCCATAATGCACCCTTAAGGGGAGAGTGTCCATAATGAGCCCCTAAGGGGAGAGTGTCCATAATGCACCCTTAATGGGAGAGTGTCCATAATGCGCCCCGGGGAGAGTGTCCATAATGCGCTCTTAAGGGGAGAGTGTCCATAATGAGCCCTTAAGGGGAGAGTGTCCATAATGAGCCCCTAAGGGGAGAGTGTCCATAATGAGCCCCTAAGGAGATAGTGTCCATAATGCGCCCCTAAGGGGAGAGTGTCCATAATGAGCCCCTAAGGGGAGAGTGTCCATAATGCGCCCTTAAGGGGAGAGTGTCCATAATGCGCCCCTAAGGGGATAGTGTCTATAATGCGCCCCTAAGGGGAGAGTGTACATAATGAACCCCTAAGGGGAGAGTGTACATAATGCGCCCTTAAGGGGAGAGTGTCCATAATGCGCCCCTAAGGGGAGAGTGTCTATAATGCGCTCCTAAGGGGAAAGTGTACATAATGAGCCCCTAAGGGGAGAGTGTCCATAATGAGCCCCTAAGGGGAGAGTGCCCATAATGCGCCCTTAAGGGGAGAGTGTCCATAATGCGCCCCTAAGTGGAGAGTGTCTATAATGCGCCCCTAAGGGGAGAGTGTCCATAATGAGCCCCTAAGGGGAGAGTGTCCATAATGAGCCCCTAAGGGGAGAGTGTCCATAATGTGCCCCTAAGGGGAGAGTGTCCATAATGATCCCCTAAGGGGAGAGTGTCCATAGTGCGCCCCTAAGGAGAGGGTTTCCACAATGAGCCCTTAAGGGGAGGGTGTCCATAATGAGCCCCTAAGGGGAGAGTGTCCATAATGAGCCCCTAAAGGGAGTGTCCATAATGAGCCCCTAAGGGGAGAGTGTCCATAATGAGCCCCTAAGGGGAGAGTGTCCATAATGCGCCCTTAAGGGGAGAGTGTCCATAATGAGCTCCTAAGGGGAGAGTGTCCATAATGCGCCCCTAAGGGGAGAGTGTCCATAATGAGCCCCTAAGGAGAGAGTGTACATAATGAGCCCCTAATGGGAGAGTGTCCATAATGAGCCCTTAAGGGGAGAGTGTCCATAATGGGCCCCTAAGGGGAGAGTGTCCATAATGAGCCCCTAAGGGGAGAGTGTCCATAATGCGCCCCTAAGGGGAGAGTGTCCATAATGAGCCCCTAAGGAAGTATGCTGACTGTGAAGTATACGTAGCCGGAAATCAAACGGTTAACCGATTTAGTTAAACTTATTTTTCTCTCCTTGGTATGCTACTTTCCGTTTACACCTACATAGCTTCATTTATTGTTTACAATAAGTTTAGTAAAACCTTGCAATTGTCGGATTTAAACACGGCGTCACCTTGTTACGCCCTCATATGGGTGCATATGACACTGTGGTATTCCAATGCAAAATACACGGTTTGATATTTTCAATTATCCGACAGTGGATTAGCTCATCTCCCGGCATCGCTTGTTCTTACGTCATCCACATTATGTCTGCGTTTTCTGTGCAACAATGAAACAATTTGGTTAAACAATGTGAGATACAGCCAGGGGCGGATCTAGCCGTGTTTTTGTTTGGTGTGTGGGGGGAGGGGGGGGGGGGGGGGGGCAAATCCAGTGGCGTATTTCCAAAAAGTTGTTGAGCGGGGGGTATAGCAGGCCGTCAGCCATCAGCCATAAAGTTGTTGGGGGGGGGGGGGGGAGTAGGCAGGGGCATCGCCGACATTGTTTTAGGACACTTCACGGCCCCTTGTATGGGGACACTTCACAGCCCCTTGTATGGGGACACTTCACGGTCCCTTGTATGGGGACACTTCACGGTCCCTTGCATGGGGAGGCACTTCACGACCCCTTGTATGGGGACACTTCACGGCCCCTTGTATGGGGACACTTCACGGTCCCTTGTATGGGGATGCACTTCACAGCCCCTTGTATGGGGACACTTCACGGCCCCTTGTATGGGGACACTTCACGGTCCCTTGTATGGGGACACTTCACGGTCCCTTGTATGGGGACACTTCACGGTCCCTTGTATGGGGAGGCACTTCACAGCCCCTTGTATGGGGACACTTCACGGCCCCTTGTATGGGGACACTTCACGGTCCCTTGTATGGGGACACTTCACGGTCCCTTGTATGGGGACACTTCACAGCCCCTTGTATGGGGACACTTCACGGCCCCTTGTATGGGGACACTTCACAGCCCCTTGTATGGGGACACTTCACGGTCCCTTGTATGGGGACACTTCACGGTCCCTTGTATGGGGACACTTCACGGCCCTCCTTGTAAATAG
>JAXIVJ010016812.1:2500-27844 GCA_036785665.1 Chirona hameri | reverse complement strand
AAGCTTATTTGCCTCCCAAAGCCAATGGTGTCATGTGCAAATATATTGACTTCCTTGCATATCCAGTTCAAGTTTGAAAACAAAACAGTGAGATAAAATTTGCAACAAGTATGATAAAAGCAGCAGTTACTCAAATGTTTGATGTACTTTCTCAGCATATCAAACTGGCAGTGATAAAGAAACATCCAAGCATCATGATGATCATATTGATAGTAACGACTGTAGCCTCGGACACATCAAAACATCAGATGTTTCATGCTATTGGAATGTAGATACCAATGCACTAAAGTGCCAATACTTTATCAGGCCTTAGTGCATCAGTATTATGTGCACACACTGATAGCATGACACACAAATGAGGTTGGACACATCTTCACCCTGTCAAAAACACTGGTGGTGTATTGGGGTTTTAGGGCGCCACAACTCTTATGCGTCATAGTGTCAACTCTTATGCGTTCATAGTGACTTCATGATGTTAGCAGTGTTTAAAGGGAATGTTTCACCTTTCTGAAAGTTGTCAAATATACATTGTTGTAGTAGAAAATATGAAGTAAGTGCTGCTGAAAACCATTGTGATATTTTTTCACTCACAGTCACTTAACGTTTACAAATAAAGTTTTTTAGATTTGGCAAATGACATCATTATATACCGCCGCTGATTGGCTGACAAAGTGGGATTGGCTGAAGAAGTGTCTGTTAGCCAATCAGCGGCTGCACCAGCCTGGATTCATTTTTCAAATGGCAAATTAAATTGCTTAAAAACTGTTAAGTTTTGGGGAAAATTACCTGAGTAATTTAGACATTTCAATAACAGCTCCAGATAATGGCTATCTCAATTTAAAACTAATACAAAGGTGAAACATTCCCTTTAAGTGTGTCAGCATCTTATGCACCACATAGTAGAAGTCTGGCATTTTAAACATCCAATAATTGGACAGTGACAGCCGACAGGGGACAGAAGACAGTGATAGTTGGCAAGACATGTTTTTTATTCAAACGTTGCAATTCAGACTTTAATGATTTGCACACTATTGTGATGCAATAATTGAGTTATTTGTGCTAGTACTGAACATGTTCAAGTTCAGCCAGTCCTTCCACTGTATGCCTGTGCTGTATACAGACGGTACTGCTGAGTCCTAATATTTGCATGCTTAACACAATATTTCTGATTTGTATGCATTGTTTTCGCAGATCTGGTGCATGTCCGAGACCAACACCGACCCGACGCCGGTGGAGGTGAAGACGCGCATCCGGCTGCTGCTGATGGGCGCGTCACCGGCAGTGGCAGCCGGCTCAAGAAGCCAGCCATCGGCCTCCGGCGCCTCTATCGCCATGGAGGAGAAGAATCCTGTGTACCTGAGCGCCAGCGTCCTGAAGGACCTCAGGGACGAGGGGGCGGTTACGGATGATCCGGACGACGACTTGCAGTCCAGCCAGCTCCTGCAAGATGCGCAGACCCACCAAGGACCGCCATCTGGTCACCCCTTGGCGGCCAGTCTGGAGTTCGGCCGGGAAGCTCTGGCGTACGTTGCTGGCTTCCTGGCGTACAAGTGTCGCTCCGTGGACAGCAGCCTTGGCACTGTGTCCGCCGTCCGGCCAGTGTGCTCCCGGCCAAGCTAGTCCAAGAGCTCTGGGTGGATCGAGCGGCTGAGCCGAGGAGGCCTGGCTGTGCCGTCACTGCAGTGGCTAGAGCAGGTGGAGGCGTTCGAGTACTCCCGCATCGACCCTCGGGTGGTGCGAAAGTACGCCGTCACACGGACGCACATCCGCCTGAAGTGGCTGCAAGGCAGCCTGATGGAGTGCCGGGTGAATGAGCGCAACGCCAAGCGCATGTATGCCCGGTCAGCAGTGTGAGGCACCCACCTGCCAAACTGCCTCGCCACCCTGCCGAGGACATGTTCGTTCGCTGGCCGAGGACCTGTTCGAGCTGCTGGCCTGCTACTTCCGGGTGAACTTCACGCCGCCGCCGGACAGCTCGCACGGCGTGACGCGACAGATGCTGGCCGACGCGCTGCACGACTGCCTGGCCGGCACCGGACAGTTCGCAGAGTTATGCCTGCCGCTGGCGCTGGAGAAGCTCAACTCGGACCTGACGCAGGCCAAGCTGGACGCGCTGGCGCTGCTGCGGCGTCTACACTGGCGCCGCACCTGGCGCCGCTGCGGCTGGCGCTGGCCCGGGAGTGTCTGGCGGCGCGACAGCTGGAGGTGCAGCCGCGCGCGCTACAGCTGGTGGCGGCTGTGCCGGCGCAGGCCGATCGGTGGACGCGCCCCCTGCTGGCCGAGTGTCTGCACCACGCGGCGCGGCGAGGCGGCGACCGACTGATGGCCGGCGCGGCGCCGCTGCTGGTGGTGCTCTGCGCTGGCGGCCGGGAGCTGGTGCTGGGTGAGGCGGTGCCGGCCCTACTTGGCCAGCTGGAGGCCGGCGCGGAGACTCGGCCGCCGAGCGGCTGGAGACGCTGAGCGCGCATGGCCGGCTGCTGGCGGACGGCGGCGCGGACGAGTCGCCGGCTGTGGAGCCGCTGCGGCCGCGGCTGGCTGCCGTGCTGCTGGCCGAGGTGGCCGGCGGAGACCGGCCTCTGCAAACGGCCGCGCTCTCCGTGCTCAGCTCCTGCCCCTGGCTGGTGGGGCGAGGCGGAGGCGAACCACTGGCGGAGCACCTGGCCGGTCTGGACACGACTGAGGACGCCGCGGTCCGGGCGGCGGCGCTCACCTATATCGGGGCCGCCACCGTCGGCCGACCAGCACACCAATGCCGTGGTGACGGCTCTG
The DNA here is from genome assembly GCA_036785665.1 of Chirona hameri. Taxonomy (NCBI): domain Eukaryota; kingdom Metazoa; phylum Arthropoda; class Thecostraca; order Balanomorpha; family Balanidae; genus Chirona; species Chirona hameri. Next base: position 25,075 of record JAXIVJ010016812.1, on the reverse strand, counting down.
GTGCAGCCGCTGCTGACCCAGCTCAACAGAGGTGCGGTGTCGCCGGAGAACTAGGCTGAGCGGCAGCTGGCGGCGGTGGCGGCCGGCGTGACCGGGCTGGAGGCGGCGCGCGCCGCCCTGCCACTGGTGCGGCAGGTGCGCGTCAGCCGCGAGGAGGCCACCGCCACCGAGCGCGTGCTGGCCACGGTGACTGACATCGTGGAGCGGACGTCTTCTTTCTTAACGGAGACGGCGATCACGTGCTGAGCACGCTGGCTGAGCGGTGGCACGGCGTGCCGCTCTCCCACGCGGCGCCGTGGCAGCACACGCAGCTGACGGCGCTGCTGGCCGCCGCCCGGCCCAGCGTGGCTGTGCCGCAGCAAGACATCGTCACCGTGATGCTCGCCAAGCTGGCGCTGAAGAAGCGGCACCCGCTGACGGCGGCGCGCGCTGCCAAGACGCTGGCCGTTGTGTCCAATAAGCAGCCCGATGCCAAGACCGACTATCTGCTCAAGAGGCTCACCAAGCCAATGCCAAGATACAAGATAATACCAAGATGGTCCACCGTGCGGCGGCCAGAGCCGCGCGAGCGCGCGCCACCGCAAGCTGGCCCCAATGCTGGTGCCGTGCTTATGGGATCGCGCGTTCCGCCATCGGTGTCCGGCCGTCACCAGGCCGCGGCGGCGGCGGCCCGGTGCAGCACATGCGGAGCAACAACGTGATGATGGCCCTGGCAGCCACCGCCACTAGCATTGTGTCGTCTACAAGACACACAGTCTATCGCCAATAACCCGAGCAGTTGAGGTGCCCAAAAACTCCAAAGCGTAGTATGCGACATGTAGTTTGTCTTTGCGCAATAATAGATTGCGTGCTGCAGATAGTGGTGAGGTATGCTGTCTGAAAAAGATCGACATATCCGGTGATTTATCAAACTTGAATTTTACTTGTGAGCGCATTGCTGGAGACGAGATGTTTGAGCTTGTATTTGTGCTGGCACGCATCATGCCTGTATTGTTATGTAGCAATCGACTCGATGTTTCCACGTGTATTTATGCTTCGTAAAAGCTGCTGATGTATTTGTCGCTCACGGTTCCAACGTCTGAATATCGGCGACGTATCACCGATATCGGTCATTCGTTTCGTTTCGTTTGGTTGATATTCGTTTGCGTCATTTGTGTGGGTATGCGCATATGCGTATGTTTTATTAGGATAGAAGTGATTATTAGGATAGCTGGCAAATTAAATAGGTGACTAATAGTTGAAATAGGCGATGATGCGGCATGTAAATGCGTGATATGTAGTAGGCATGTTACTGTTGGTATATGCCAATATAAGATAGTATGTTCTGATTATGTTCCCTTTTCTTTACTGGCGTGCGTATCTTTGGCAAAACAAAATATGATGTCGATGACCTCTCGCCGACGCATGATGGAAATATACGGCAACGGCGAAATTATCTGGATTCTTTGCACCATTCCCAGACGGTAGAAACTTCTGCAGGAAAAGCAGGACCTTTTTAACCGGGAAGGGACACGCTAACTGGTTGCATCAGCGAAGGCCAAGCTAAAGTATGTGCTTGGAGAGAAATGAGAATATTGCAAAAGGTGTAATCTAATTATGAAGACTGTTCGGATACTGCGGGTGGAATAGGACTTCCGTCGCAGTAATACGGGCCCATTCAGATGTCAAACTTAAACAAAATTGTAGGTACAGTGGCTGGACATTCCACTGTGGCATTCCTGCTTTGATATGTATTGCAACGAAAGTATCAAAATAATTTCGTAAAAGGTAAAAGCGACTAAATATGAATCATGACAGACTCGAAAGCAAGGACGGTTTCATATAATCCGTGCGTGCATACTCATGAGCATGACTCATGAGTATCACACTGGCGGATCCAGGGGGGGGGGGGGGCAATCCGGCCATGCCCCCCCCCCCCCCAAAGCCTGGAGGGGGGGCCAACATGTCTTTTGCCCCCCCCCAAAACAAAATAAAATATATATAAATAACTGTAATATGAGCCTCAACGCATATAAAAAACAATAAAATTCCGTGTTCTGTGAAATTTTAAGAAAAAAAATGAACACGTTCATAAATAATGATTTCGTCGTCGACGAAGGAATAACTAGACCCACGACCAAGGGCGGGTCCAGGGGGGGGGGGGGCGAACGGGGCCATGCCCCCCCCCCCAAGCCTGTTTAAGGGGGGGGGGGGGGGCAAACTATGTTTTGCCCCCCCCCCCCAGACGTGAAATTTAATGCATGCTATATTTGCGTTTTTAGAACGGTAATGGGCATCCCAAAATTGCAGCAGTCAAAATCAAGCTAGCCTCAGTCAAAAACTGAAAAATTTGGCGCCGCTTCGCGGCATGACACAAGTTTCGCAATTGCATATACAAATTTGGAAAATTAATTCCATTAAGTGTCTTGCAGAGGCTCTCCTTGGCGGTAATTGCTGGCCCCAGGGCCAACTCTCTTCATAAAATATTATCTTTAAAGCGGGCTACATGTTTAGCTTGTCTGCCGAGTTCCGAAAAAGGCGACGCGAACGCAAAGACGCGGACTTCGGCAACCGGAAGCTGTTCCAGCGGTGCCCAACTTGTTGGCCCGAAGAGCTAATAGTGGGGACCAGGTCAGGACTATCTCCCCAAGCCATCTCCCCCAGGCTCCTCCAGATCCACAGGGACCATTTATGCGCGGAAATGTCGGTCTGCCTCTTGCTACTTTGAAACCATTTGCACCGTTACCAGTTGTTTGTTACAGTTCGGTACATAGGTATGTATACAGACTACAGTTATTATTATCATATGTACTATTGAGCGCAGACTGCCACCGGCCATCGTGATTTACTATCCGAGGCTAATGTATATGAAAAACTACCTTCATTTCAACATTTTGCATCATACCGAGATGTGCAACCAGGAAAAGGGGTTACCTGAGGCTTGGCTCCACTCACGGTCTGGTTCCAATATTAAAAATGCGTTTTCCACGACCTAAAATTCAAATGTTCACGCCGCTTCACGGCGTCACATCAGTGGCCATCGTCATAACGAAGCCATCGTCATCGTCTTCGTTTCGTCGTAACGCTAAATTGAATGAATAACATTTTTAGCTTATTATCCTCTACAAGGCTAAGAAGCTAAAAATGCCTATGTTTCTGGGTTTTATCAGGCAAACCCGAGCAAAAAAAAAATCGCGCCGCTTCGCGGCGCTAAATAACAAGTACCTACTATAACATGCAAATCCACATTAGAAATGTTGCAAAGGCTTAAATACACGCATAACAAATTGGGGTACATTTTTTTGTCGTCATTTCAGCCGACCCCCCCACTCAAAAATTATCGGCGACGCCCCTGGGTACAGCTGACAATTGACATAGTTTTTATCAGTGTAAGGCAATGTCGGAACAATACAAACTGCAAGCTGACATCTTTCCTTTTTCGATATCCCAAAAGGTCGAAAACCTAAACAAAAAAATGGGGAAAAAATCGAAATCGTGTGGTTGCAAAATAAAGTGGCCCAAATCCGGGAAGAAATTCGAAATTGGGGGTAGGTAAGGTCCGCTAAAAAAACAGTTTGCCCCCCCCCCCCAAAAAAAAAACCGGCCGGCTGGATCCGCCCTTGTGAGTATGACATGACTCATGAGTATGACGTGACTCATGAGTATGGCATGACTCATGAGTATGACATGACTCATGAGTATGACATGACTCATGAGTATGACATGACTCATGAGTATGACATGACTCATGAGTATGACATGAAAAATGATATAAATAAATACTATATAATAAATAGTATTTATTTTGGTAAGAAGTTATTTGCACTTGTTGACTTTTCTTTTCACAGAAAGAAATGCTAGCACAAGCCAAATAAATTAATTTAACAACATAGCTTGAATAATGCTTCTTTAGCTATTATAATCAACAATAGTACTCAGGTCGTTAAATACCGCCACTCGGTGGCCTGAGTGTCCACTAAATTTGCAGCTCTACTGCGGCGGCGCGCTCAATCCGATAAATACAACAGCTGATTGGAATTTGCGCGTGACGTCAGAGGTTGGCGCCCCCGTGATTTTAGCATTGCCCATTTTAGCATTGTCCTTGGGCAAGAATCTTTCATATTTCCTGCAATCCTCAAGAATCAAGAATCTGCAGAATATAATTACAAGCATATTCAAAAGTTGTTAAGATGTCATGTTATATCAGTTATACAGTTCAAGAATATATTAACCCTCGCCCTACGGGAGTTTTTTTTTTCATCTTCGCCCTACGGGGGGGGGGGGGGGCTGACAGCCCCCCCCCTGTTAGCTTCCAAACCAAGCAACTTAGAGCAATGCGTTAAGAACCAGCATGTTGCCTGTCATGAGAGGAATCTAACAGTATGCGATTTTTACGTTTCAGTTCAACGGGTGACCTTCCAGATCAAGTGAATGACCTCGGATTAACCACGTCCAGAACAGCGATTTTGCTCTTCAGAAAACCTCAAAATTAGAAATTGATAAATGTAAATTAAAAGGCATGTTCCTAGACCATTTTTGGCTCAGAAATACAGAAAAGGTAATTATTTGTTCGTATCTTGTCAAGAAAAAGTCAAAAAAAGTTATTTTTAAAAATGACGTCATCAGTTTCTTACACTTAAGGAGCCATCACTCAGTCAAAAATGAAGATATTGCTTTGAAATCTGGTATGGGTATTCTCTATACTCAGTTCTCTCACATATATTCCGTTTTTTAAAAAATATCTTTGAAAATTTTGATTTTGTGTTTTTTTTTTCTCCAAAAACAAATCAGTTTGTTTGAATTTTAGGGGTCAAAGCCAAAATTTTGAAAATCCGAGATTGCCATTTTAAAGAGAATGGCATTTTGTATCTTTGGTGAATTGTGTTTGCAATTTGCTTTGAAGGGAGTGTGCCTACTCACATCGCTTAGTTGGGGTTATTGACACTGGTCTATAGAACACAATTTTCTGAATTGAACCACTACATCATTTCTCCAGATTCACCCTAGTTGCTGAGATATTCAAAGACTCCAGGAATTTGCTTGGGAGCAAAAAGTTATCGGGTAGACTCCAGATGGCTTCCCACTACTACAAGCATTGCAACTATCGATTACACTGCTAGCATATCGTTATCACCGGCCAATAGCAATTTGAACAAACAGCTCGTGTGCGCTGATAGCAGCTGCCGAACAACAGAGCCTGGGCGGCCATCATGCTTGCATGCATTATGCTTGTCTTAGGTGCGTCGTTCACGTATCAATTTGTTACCTCTGTTTACCTTCACCGTAGTGGGAATCGTTTTTTCGATATCGAAACGAAAAATAATCGAAAACAATATAAGTGAAAATTCAACTAAAGGGGCTCCAGATGTGAATTTCATCGTATCCAACCATCACAACAATAGCTACTTATCGTAGTAAAAATAATTTTGACAGTTCAAAACAGTAGGCACACTCCCTTTAAAACTCTGTTTTCTACGATTTTTTCCCAATATATCTCATTTTTTTTACCAACATGACGTCATCAAAACATGATTATCTCCCAAACTGTTCAACCAATTTCCATTAAATTTTTACAGCGTACGTATAATTGTTGTAAACTCAGCTACCAAAAATTTCAGCAAGATGTACCGCATGTGTAAAAAGTTATGCAAGAAAAAACATGGGGGGGGGGGCCTGTCAGGCCCCCTCGTAGGGCGAGGGTTAAAAGGCCAGTTTACCTTTTCAGAGGAGTGTGCGTGCAGACTGGGAGAGAGGGTGGCAGTCATCGAAGCCCTGAACTAAATGGCGTCTTTCCACATCTTGGCCGGATCGCAATACCTACGTGTATACTCATCGCCAATATCATTCCATCATAGACACTCTGCTGGACGTAGTCAGTGACTTCAGTCGCAACATGGACGAAGGCCGCGCCACGAGTCTACCCGATGGACCTGTCCAATGTCTTTGATTGCAGGAACCGTAATATGCTACTGAACAAGCTAGAATGCTATGGCATATTTTGCCACTCCGATTCGAATAATATTTTGGAGGTTGCAAACGGATCTTAAAAGGACGTGAAACGGAGCGAGATGTTACAGTGGGAGTAGTGCATCATTTACACTAAAAACCCACGTCATGCCAGGGGCGTCTGAAAGCCCCCTTCTAACTTGGCTCTTACGAAACGGAATACAAAAATACTGCTCGATAGCTCGTGCAAAAATCATGTCGAAACTACTTCAGTCATTTGTTGTCTCATGTTAATATTGAGGTCCCCAGAGATCATCAAAGGTCAAATTTTACAATTTTAGGATTTTGCCCCAGAAACTCCCAAATTAGAGCCCTTCATGGGACACATTTTCAGCCCCCATCCCGTTCCAGCCCATTCAGCCAGACCCAAACCCGTTCAAATCCGATTTCCTAATTGATGGGGCTCCCATTCCCACCCGTTTCAGCATATTTCACTTTTTGTGGTGCTAAAAAAATATATGGTCTGTCCCAAACCCGTTCCTGCGACCCTGCGAGAAACTCTGCGAGAAACGACTGTCTTGTGCTTGTAACGCTTTTGTGTCGACAATTTTGTTCGTGGATTTATATTAATAGTGTAGCTGTGATACAATGGACCTGTTCCAGTGGCGCCTCTAACCTCCTCTAACCTCCCCCAAGTCGCTCCAACTTGCAACTATCTGTGCATTAGTATAGGACAGTTGCAAGTTGGAGCAACTTTGAGGAGGTTAGAGGTGCCACGGGAAGAGGCACAATGTAAAATGTGTGTGTGTGCCCTGTGTAAAATTGTGGAAAACAAACAGCTGTGGCAAAAAACAGCGGCGCGCAGCGCCGGCTGCACCGCTGTTCTTTCCTCGAAAACCTTAGTGGGTGGGGTTAATAGGTTTGTTGAGTTTCAATAATCCATAGCTGCCCCTCCAAGTAACGAGAGGCTAATAATAATAGAGTTCATAATCTGCTGAAAACATACCGATAATCATTATTATGTACGTTACACTTACATGGTGTAGATGAACGACTGACTGTTAGAATGTCTGACGAACCTTATACATTTTGACCCGGGATACGGCTAGAGAAAACAGTGAAAAACAAGGGAATGAGCACATTATGGGAAAATATGTGTTTTTTTAATCATATTTCCCATAATTCCAATAATTTAAAACACTTTTAAAAAGTGTTTTAAATTCGATGTAGAAAACACTCCATTTCTCATTGCTTCGACATTGTTATGGTACGAAATATTAAGGTTTTCAAACGAGTTTACAGATAGGTACTACCGAGTGATATATTTCCGTAACTGTGCAGTACAACAAAACAGGATTTAGCATTACCAAGGTTACTTTAATCGACATATTCGCCTGAGCTACAAAGCATCGTCGTACTTGCATTTACAATTGATAGCAGCATTGCAAAAACGTTTCACTACAACCTTATATACCTTATATACCAGGGATTTCAGGAAAGTAGGCTAAAGGATTGAAGCCTGTGATTTCCCGCTCAGTACATTACTGTGACCCCTCTCTTGTCTTGAACATACGGTCTTGCCAGTGCTTGTCCAGTCTGTTTTTGAAGCTGTTTGTTGAATCTGCGACTGTAACATCTCAGTTACAACGTAACTGATAGCAATGGTACGTAAATATCATATGCTCCCATATCAATTGAACACATTTTTCAGTTGCAACGATGTCACAAGACATAGAACCAGACGTCCCTGCGACTACAGCGCGCTTAGAACCAGACGTCCCTGCGACTACAGCGCGCTCCGTCACAGCAGGTAAGTCGATTTTCTTTATTGCACAAAGCTACAGCAGAAGTACGCGCGTCATGTTTAATCATATTTCTTCCATTACACTGTTTTTTTCCATGCGTGAGCAAATTGAGACTGGTCTGATGAGCCATCCATTCATTAAGTACATTTGTTTTCCATTGATTAACGTCTTAACAGGACGATGTTTAACAGACGTCTTAAACGTCTGCCTTTTTAAACGGAAAACGCCCAACCAATGCTAATCAACATTTAATGCACAGACAATTAGGTTGGCCGATGGTGATCGCGACATTACAATCCCATTCCATCAAATTATTTTTGTTATTTTGTTGACTGCGTTATCTGCGTCATGAAACTACCGCACCAGAACATATGAGAAAATACGCTGCTCTAACTTAACATTTCCGTCCTAATTGAGCCATCATTTGCAGGTGCTGCACCGCCTCAACGAAGCCAAGGCAACGTCACCGCAGCGTGTCTCGTTCGAGAGCGGCAGCGCAAGGCGGAGGCGCTGGCGCGCGAGACAGAAGCCGAGCGAGCTGATCGGCATCGGCGGGACGCCAGGCGAAGGGCTACAGCTCCAGCAGCAGAGTCACAAGCTGCCCGACAGCAGCGACAGACCCGCGACGCTGCTGGTCAGGCGGCCGCCTGTGGCCGCGAACAGCCAGAGGAGCGACAGGAGCGGCAGACCCGCGACGCTGCTGAACAGGCGGCCGCCTGTGGCCGCGAACAGCCAGAGGAGCGACAGGAGCGGCAGACCCGCGACGCTGCTGAACAGGCGGCCGCCCGTGGCCGCGAACAGCCAGAGAAGCGGCAGCAGCGACAGACCCGCGATGCTGCTGAACATGCTGAGGCCAGGCGTCTGCAGCGCGCCCAGCCTCACCAGCTCGCGCGCGGCTACACAGCGGCCGTATTGGCAATGCCCAGAGAGCTGCTCCTGGGCAGAAAGGACACCGTTTGTGGCTACTGCGGCGCCCTGAAGTGGAAGGGTGAGACCCCGGGCGCCCTCAAGTGGAAGGGTGAGAGCCCGGGCGCCCTCAAGTGGAAAGGTGAGACCCCGGGCGCCCTCAAGTGGAAGGGTGAGACCCCGGGGCGCCCTAAAGTGGAAGGGTGAGACCCCGGGCGCCCTCAAGTGGAAGGGTAAGAGCCCGGGCGCCCTCAAGTGGAAGGGTGAGACCCCGGGGCGCCCTAAAGTGGAAGGGTGAGACCCCGAGCGCCCTAAAGTGGAAGGGTGAGACCCCGGGCGCCCTCAAGTGGAAGGGTGAGAGCCCGGGCGCCCTCAAGTGGAAGGGTGAGAGCCCGGGCGCCTGCTGCCGTCGAGGCAGAGTAGCACCGCCCGTCCACCCACCGCCTCCTGACGTCCTGCAAAATCTGTTCCATCCTGCCTCAGCCATCTTCTCCCACTTCATGCAGCACATCCGCCAGTACAACTGCGCCTTCCAGCTGGCCAGCATGGGGTGCACACAGGTTCGCCAGCAAGCCTGGAACCCTACATTTATCATCCAGGGTCAGGTCTACCATAGGATCGGCAGTCTGTTGCCTGCACCTGAGGCAGACCACCAGTACCTCCAGATTTACTTCCTGGACAACCAGATCGACGCCAGAGCAGGCCTGTTTGGGGATCTTGACCTCCAGGTGCTGGAGCAGCTTCAGGCCACCCTGCTGGCGACCAACCCGTACGTGCGCGACCTGCAGCCGGTGGCTGCGGCAGCGCAGGCTGGCGACGACTACCGCATCGTCCTGAGTGAGCAGCGCCGCCCCGTCTCCGAGCACGCGCGGCGCTTCAACCTGCCGGAGAGTCGAGAGATCGCCGTCCTGCTGGCCAACGAGCCCACCGGCCGGCGCGACATCGTGATCCCGCTGCGTGGCGGTGCGGTGCACAGGATCAACGAGTGTCATCACAGCTATGACCCGCTCCACTACGTCCTGTTGCACACTCACGGCACGGATGGCTGGTCGCTGCAGCTGACACTAGCACACGGCATCTCCCCGCGAGAGTTGTATACCTTCCAGATGCGGTACCGGCGAGACCATTTCAACCTGATCCCCCGAGGAGGTCGGCTCTTCCAACAGTACCTGGTGGACGCCCAGGCGAAGGTGGAAACGGAGCGCCTGTCGTATATCCGGCAGCATCAGGGCGGGCTTGGAGGCTACCGCGCTGAGACCGTCCGCGGCATCCAAGATGCCATCACCGCGGGAGACGCGCACGCCGGTGACGTGGGCCGTGTGGTGCTGCCTGCCAGCTTCTGCGGCCGGCCGCGCTTCATGTTTCTGAAGATGCAGGACACCCTTACCTACGTGCGTCAGTTCGGGTCGGCAGACTTTTTCGTCACCTCACCTGCAACCCGCAATGGCCGGAGATCACCACCACCATTCAGGAGCAGTTTCCCGGCCATAAGCCCAACGACCACCCGGAGGTGGTGTGCGAGGTGTTTCACCTCAAGCTGCAGGCGCTCATGAAGCTGATGAAGCGCGGCATACTTGGCAAGTTCCGCGCCACTGTGTACTCGGTGGAGTGGCAGAAACGCGGCCTGCCCCACGCGCACATCATGGTGTGGGTAGTACCGGCTGAGAAACCTCGCGCCGACAGCGTGGACGAGTACGTCTCCGCCGAGATCCACCGACCCGGAGCTGCACCGCATCGTGGCACGGACCATGATTCACGGACCGTGCGGGTTCCTCAACCGAGCCTCACCATGCGCCAAAGACGGCCACTGCCAGAAGGGCTACCCCAAGTCCTTCCAGCAGCAGATGGAGGTGCCCCAGTACTCCCACCCGCGGTACGGTCGCCGCAGCCCCGAGGACGGTGGCGAGACCGTGCACGTCCGCAGTCCCGGCGCTCGCGCCGGCGGTGACGTACATGGCGGATACATGGAGCTGGACAACAGGTGAGCATGATAGAGACGCATAATGTATGCTGATGCAACAATTACTACGCAGCAATGTAAAGACAATTTCGCTAAATGCTAAAAAAAAAATGCTAAAAAAAAATAAATAAAAAATAGTAAAGCTAAATTAAATTCATGTTTAGTCTTAACATAATATTTTACAAATATATAATCACCTAATTCGAATTTATTATTTTCATAAAAAATATTCCTCCATTGCACATACCCAATTATATCTGCCTAGACAATGCTAATTCACTTCCAAAACACATGGTCTTGACAACGTCCCTTGATCCATATCACTATCCTTATCCCTTCTGGTCATCCCTTTACCCCCACAGGTGGGTAATTCCCTACAACCCGTACCTAACCCGCCTCCTGGACGCCCACATTAACGTGGAAATCGTCACCTACTCCGTGTCGTCCATAAAGTACGTCTTGAAATATATCACGAAGGGCTCCGATCAAGTAATGTACACGGTCGTGGACGCCAACGGCACCGAGGCGGTGGACGAGCTGGCCACCTACCAGAACTACCGCTACCTCGGCGCCATGGAGGCTGCGTGGAGGCAGGCCGACTATACCATCCACGAGCATCATCCGCCGGTGGAGCAGCTCCACGTGCACCTGGGCGGAGCAGAACAGCAGGTGCAGTTCCCGGCTGGTGCAGACCTGCAAGCCGTGGTAAATAACATCAAGGACTCCAAGCTGACCGCCTTCTTCAAGCTGTGCGCCTCAGACGCCTTTGCCCGGACGCTGCTCTATCTGGACGTCCCCAGGTATCTGGACACTTGGAACGCCACAGGCCGGCGCTGGCAGAGGCGCAAGAATGGCGTGGCACACCCGGAGGTGGCGGGCATCGTCGCAGCGGAGACCCTGGGCCGCATGTTCACCGTCAGCCCGCGTGCCGGCGAGGCAATCTTCCTTCGGCTGCTGCTCCACAACGTGACTGGCCCGACCAGCTACGCCGATCTGCGCACCGTGGACGGAGCCGTGCTGCCTACCTTCAAGGCCGCCTGCAGCGCGCGAGCCCTGCTGAACGACGGCCTACACTGGGCCAAGGCCATGGAAGAGGCGGCCACCACCTCCATGCCGGGAGGCCTCCGCAACCTCTTCTCTCTGATCGTGGTGGAGGGCCACGCCAACAGCTGCGACGCGCTGCAGCTGTGGGAGACATATAAGAGACGGCTGTCAGAAGACATCCTCCACCAGCAACGTCAGCGCCACGGCAACGACGTCGACCTCAGCGAGGAGATGGTGGAAGAGGCGCTGCGCCGCATCGGCCGGACAGTGCGCAACATGAGTGGCCGCCAGCTGTCCTACTATGGCCTGCCCGACCCGCCGGCGGAGCCAGAACCCGCAGCAGAAAACGACGCGGCCGACATCGCCAACCAGCTGGAGTACGTGGGCGACAACCAGCACCGACTCGCTGAGGACCAGCGCTTCATCTTCAACATCATGCGGAGGCTGGAGAACAACGAGGGCGGCATCATCTTTGTTGACGCACCGGGAGGTACATGCGTAATTTCTTCGGCATTGCGACAAACAATTAAATCAGAAATTCGACACGTTTAAATTGTCCCATTGTTTTACCAGTGCCAAATATGACGCAAAAAGTCAATATAATTATGGGCTGGTCAGTGTTATTACAACACCTTATTTGCATAGCATTGAAGATAAAGACGCAAAATAATAACGTATTCATAAATTTAAATTTAGCAAGTTCATGTCCACCTTTCCCATATCACGATAGGAGACATCATTCAACATATACATGTGATGTTGATCGGTGAATGATATTCCAGATATTTTTGCAATTTTACTACGCGTTCGTTTATATTGCAGCTGCGGGAAGACCTTCCTGCAAAACCTGTTGCTGACCAAAGTGAGGAGCGCGAGGCGCACCGCCATAGCAGTGGCTTCGTCCGGCATCGCTTCCAGCTTCCTGGCTGAAGGCACAACGGCACACCACCGCTTCAAGATCCCGCTGCAGCTGCACCAGGACGGCAGCAGCACCTGTCGCATCGCCAAGCGCTCCGATCAGGCTGACCTGCTCCGGCGTTGCAGTCTCATCATCTGGGACGAGGTCTGCATGGCGCATCGTCTGCCAGTGGAGGCGGTGAGTGCGTCGCTGCAGGATGTCCACGGCAGCCAGCAGCCGTTCGGCGGCGTCCTGGCCGTGCTGTCCGGCGACTGGCGCCAGCTGCTGCCCGGTGACTGGCGCCAGCTGCTGCCCGGTGACTGGCGCCAGCTGCTGCCCGGTGACTGGTGCCAGCTGCTGCCCGGTGACTGGCGCCAGCTGCTGCTCGGTGACTGGCGCCAGCTGCTGCCCGGTGACTGGCGCCAGCTGCTGTCCGGCGACTGGCGCCAGCTGCTGCCCGGCGACTGGCGCCAGCTGCTGCCCGTGGTGCCGAGCGCCGGACGAGCCGCCATCGTCGACGCCTGCCTCAAATCCTCCCGGCTCTGGGGAAGCGTCACCGTTCACCGACTGCGCACCAACATGCGGGTCCACCTCCACGGCGACCACGAGGCAGCGGCCTTCGCCGATCTCCTCCTGGAGGTGGGGGACGGCAGAGTGCCGACTTTACCGCACCTCGGCACCGACATCATCGAGGTACCGGCCCAGCTGCGCAGCCCAGCGCAGTCGTTGCAGGAGCTCGCCAACCGCGTTCTTCCCGACGTATAGCAGCATGTTGGCGACCCTCAGTGGCTGCAGCACCGCGCCATCCTCACGCCGCTCAATTCCGACGTGGACAAGGTCAACAACATCGTGCTGGCCCGACTGCCCTCGGAGGAGTGCTGCTTCACCAGCGTGGACGTCATGTCCGACCCGGAGCCGGTCCCCATCCCCACCGAGGTCCTCAACAGCATCGAGGTGTCCGGCCTGCCAGCCCACTGGATCCGCCTCAAAGTCGGCATCGAGGTGTCCGCGGCCTGCCAGCCCACCGGATCCGCCTCAAAGTCGGCATCGAGGTGTCCGGCCTGCCAGCCCACCGGATCCGCCTCAAAGTCGGCATCGAGGTGTCCGCGGCCTGCCAGCCCACCGGATCCGCCTCAAAGTCGGCATCGAGGTGTCCGGCCTGCCAGCCCACCGGATCCGCCTCAAAGTCGGCATCGAGGTGTCCGGCCTGCCAGCCCACCGGATCCGCCTCAAAGTCGGCATCGAGGTGTCCGCAGCCTGCCAGCCCACCGGATCCGCCTCAAAGTCGGCATCGAGGTGTCCGGCCTGCCAGCCTACCGGATCCGCCTCAAAGTCGGCATCGAGGTGTCCGGCCTGCCAGCCCACCGGATCCGCCTCAAAGTCGGCATCGAGGTGTCCGGCCTGCCAGCCCACCGGATCCGCCTCAAAGTCGGCATCGAGGTGTCCGCGGCCTGCCAGCCCACCGGATCCGCCTCAAAGTCGGCATCGAGGTGTCCGGCCTGCCAGCCCACCTGGATCCGCCTCAAAGTCGGGGCAACGGTCGTCATGATGCGCAGCATAGACGCTCCCCGGGTTGTGAACGGCACCCTGTGCTCGGTCCAGCGTATGTCCGCTAACGTCCTGGAGCTGCAAATTCTGACGGGACCGAGCCAGGGAGAGCACATCTTCCTCCCTAGGCTGTCACTGGAGATCTCCGCCGACTCGGGGCTGGGCTTCAGCTTCCGGCGACTCCAGTTCCCGGTGAAGGCAGCGTTCGGGATGACGATCAACCGGTGCCAGGGCCAGACCAAGACCAGGATCGGCGTGTACCTGCCCGGCCACGTCTTTACCAACGGCCAGCTGTGCGTGGCATTGTCGAGGTTTGGCAGCGCCGCGTCCGTTGAAGTCTTCAGCCCAAGGAACACCAATAACATCGTCTACAGAGAGCTCTTGGCGTAGGACTCCTGAGTGCGGTGCGCCGCCCCGAAACACGGCAGTGGTTGACATTGCCTCTGCAGTCGCATGTGCGGTGTATCCAGTGTCTGGCTGAGAGTGGCCGCGCGCCGCGCGCCATGCGACAGGCCGGCCGGCCGTCCAGTCGCGCGCCTCCAGCTCCAGCAGCGTCGTCGTGCCGGCACTGCTGCTGCTCCTGGCGCTGCAGCCGGCGCGTGCACTCCTGTCCTATCCCAGTGTCCTGACCGGCATGCATCGATGTTGGCCTTCCATCACTTTCCGGATCTCCTTCTGGGTAATCAAAAAGCGCGGTGCAGTCCAATGTGGCGGCCTTCACGCGACGGACGCGGCTGTGTTCTTAACTAAGTTCCACAGAAAGCCCACGGTAAGTAAACGGGCAGGAATGAAAATCATGAAATTGCCTATATCCTTCCTTATGGAATTGAATGAATATTTGTCTCAAGTCGAGTCGGACGTAAAACGAGACTATCAAGATTAATTTGGAAATATATGTAATTGTTGCCGCTGATAACTTTTAACGGAAAAACCATCAGCAGCTCAGATGAATCCTAAATAAACCAGCGTGAAAATGTTTCGGATGAAAAGTTCAGCGGAGCGGACGGGTTAGCACTAGTGAATACTAAGCAACACATCCGCATAATAAACGAACCATGATACTGGATGCCGAAGGTGGTCTTGGGTATCAAAATTCACAAAGTATATATCCGCTTCTAACATTAAAAAAGTTCGGCAGACATTGGGAACCGTCGCCTTCAAAATGCGACCCACTTGTACGGTTTTGCGTAGACGGTCCACTGGTGGGTGTGCCCGTCTTCTTCCCGCTTCTTTCCGAACGGCCGCGCCAGATTTCCATAGATGATCGGCTTAACGATCGTCACTCCCTGGGGAAATCAGCAGAGGTCGTAAGCCACACGAAGCACTCCAAAGGCACAGCACAATGTGTGACAGAACTGTACACACTTCTACACATGCAAGGACATGAGGTGTAATGACAATACTGAAAAGGCTTCCAAACATAACATCCATCCTTGGATTGATGTTGCTTCCGGTCTGGATTGTTACCGCCAGGAAACCAAGCTTGTCATGTTTTTGTTTTATATTAATACAAGATGGCACGAATTATAACCAAGAAATGGCACCTGACAATAGTTCAAGGGTCAAGAGTCAAAAGTTTAGCAAAAGTAATTTTGCTCACATTGGCAATATGGTTCTGAGTTCTGAGTTCTGACATCACCATCACTAACATGATGTTATCATGATTCATTGAAAAATCAGGCGCACACAATCCCATTGACCCTCCGTAGGTAGTATAATTATTGGGGATATTATATGCAAGTTCCGGTCCCGACTTACCTTCATTCTCCCACTTGCCTCCACAGAATCTTGTGATTCAGACATCTCTCCTCAATTTATTAAATATCTGCAAAATAAATGGGAGTTTGTTTTTATAAATTTAGTCCGAACCTTTTGGAATGGACGGATTTCGGAGGTCAGCACCCACACTAAGCAGAGCTTGGTCCGCAGGCCATGATCCCTACTGTCCGAGCAGGCAATTCCAGATAGCCCGCATAATTTAGAGGCGAAAGTTTTACGTGCCCGACATACCTGGACACGGTTCGCCACCGCCCTCTGACGTCACCTGACCTTGAGTGCGACCGCTGCCACCGGCCGCAGGCCATTCCAGTCCGGGGCGAATAGCGAGCGCCGCAGCGACTCGAACCAGGTCTAACACACCTGAGGCCTGTTCACGGACCTTCCGGTTGGCTGCGGTTCGGCGGTCAGCAGTGGTCGGCAGCAGGGGGGGGGGGGGGTTAACTAAAGTGGAGATGGGGCGAACGGTATGACGTCACACGGCTGCGGTTGGCTGCGGTTCCGGCGGTCGGTACGAAGCAACCGCAGGAGAAATGTCACGTAAAGTGGCGCGCGCGGCATTCAGCGTTCAAGAGACGCCTGCTTGTGATGACGCATGAGGAAAGGGGCGGGATAGAGCCTGCTGGAAACCGCCGAACTGCAGGTGGTCGTGAAAAGGCCTCAGGTGAGGTCAAAAGCCCAACGCTCTCCCTCTTGAGCTAAGAGGCGGACATTAGGCAGACAGGGTAGTCATACAAAGAACAATGCTTACTCACATTTGACTAAAACATTGTTATTTTATAAACCAGTTAATTAATTTGCAAGCTGCTGGCTAAGCTGGTTAATTTAATGAGATACCCATGAACATGCCAAACAAAATGTGACTCCAAAAGGGTGAAATACACAACACCAGAACAATCAAATTATCAATTCAAAACTGCATTTACTTCTTTATATATTAAGCATTTGAAGTAAATAATAAGCTATCTCAATTCATCAATTGTTTTGTCATTTCACATGGGATAAATTTGGACTTTTAAGACCTATGAGATGCAATTTTGGCAATAGCAAATGGCAGGCTACACAATTGTTAGGTCAAAGCTCCACCTGAATTGATTTATTATACCAGGCCACTTGTCAATATAGAGCTTTCTGATAAGCACTGAACACCACCACCAGCAGGCTGATCATGCAGTTCTGCGAGGGTAAGCAGGCAGGCCTTCATGCAACATTTAGGTTTTGTGTTGTTCCTGTTCTACTGTTGTGAAGAATCAAAATCAGCACCTATCGCACAGCGATCTCACATGGTTATGAGCACCTGGTGCCCCATGTTATTCATGTAGAAAGAAGGCCAAAGGACAAATATGCACAATTAAAGGGACTGTGTACTTTTTGAACAATCATGCTTATAGTTGATGGGTTAGGTAGATGTTAGATGAGTTAGTTGATATAGTTGATGAAACCAGTGGTCCTCAGTCAATGGGGGTTGAAAAACTTTCACTACTAAATAATGCAATATAGGGTTAACAACTGTGACCCCAGACATATCTTATCATCAGACTTGTCATGCTATTGGAGATGTAGTGCATCAGTATTGTATATATCGCCAATAGCGTGCAAAGTCCAGCATTAAGATATGTCCAGGGTTACAGTTATCTGCCCTACCTGGAACCCCAACTGGCACAAATACACGCTTTCATCAACATGTCCAGCGTAATTCGGCGATTGCGCCGAAAATTTCGTCGAACGTCCAGCGTAATTTCATCTAGCAAAAGTTCGGCGAACAGACCCCCGAGATTCCGGTTCAATCCTGCAAGGCCGCACGACTGGGTCCACTGTCCACTGGTCCACGACTGGGCTGTTCCTGCCAGGAGCCTCACCACTGACTTTATAATTCAGTCGTGGACACTATGGTTAAATTATATATTTTCGGAAACTTCCATTTTTGGAAAGTGCGTTCCCATTTATAGAAGTAATTTCAACCCAAAAAAAATCATAAGAAGCGGAAAGTCGGGGAGCTGGCGAAACAGGTGGCCTCCACCATCGCTGAGCACCTGCCAACCATGGACAAACGGTACTGGGTGGGGGTTGGCGGTGACGGTCAGTACCAAAGCAAAGGGTTCACAACCGCCGTTCTGGGCGAGGGGGTGGAGCAGCCAGAGTGGTACTCCGTGCTCTGGGACGGCGCTCACTGGATGGACCTTGCCATGAAATACAGGGGGATCTAGCCGTGGGTTTTAGGGGGGGGGGGCAAATCCAATGGCGTATTAAAAACAAGTTGTTGAGTGTGTGTGGGGGGGGGGGGGGGGGAGGGGCAGGGGTGTGACCGATTTTTTTGAGTGAGTGGTCGGCTAATATGACGGAAAAAAATGTACCCCCCATTTTTATGCGTGTGTCTGCAGCATTTTTAATGTGGTTTTCATGTTATAGTAGGTAGGTACTTGTTATTTAGCGCCGCTAAAATTTTACGGGTTTGCCTGACAAACCCCAGAAATATGGGCCTTGTAGAGGATAAAAAGCTAAAAATGTCATTCATTCAATTCATCGTTACAACGAACCGAAGGCTTCGTTATGACGATGGTCACCATGTGACTCCGCGAAGCGGCGTAATTTTTTAAATTTTAGGTCGTGAAAAACGAAATTGTAATATTGGAACCAGACCGTGAGTGGAGCCAAGCCTCAGGTAACCCCTATTCCTGGTTGCACATCTCAGTATGATGAAAAATAGTGAAATTAAGGTAGTTTTTCATATACATATTCCTCGGATAGTAAATCACGATGACCGGTGGCAGTCAGCGCTCAATAGTACATATGATAATAACTGTATACATTACATATGTACCGAACTGTAACAAACAACTGGTAACAGTGAAAACGGTTTAAAAGCAGCAAGAGGCAGAACGACTTTTCCGCGCATAAATGGTCCCTGTGGATCTGGAGGAGGCTGGGGCGAGATGGCTTGGGGAGATGGCTTGGGGAGATGGCTTGGGGAGATGGCTTGGGGAGATGGCTTGGGGAGATGGCTTGGGGAAATGGTCCTGACCTGGTCCCACATTAGGCTCTTCGGTCCAGCAAGTTGGGCACCGCTGGAGCAGCTTCCGGGAGCCGATGTCCGCGTCTTTGCATTCGCGTCGCCTTTTTTCGGAACTCGGCAGACTAGCTAAACATGTAGCCCGCTTGAAAGTTAATTTTGTATGAAGGGAGTGGGCCCTGGGGCTAGCAATTAGGTACCGCTAAGGAGAGCCTCTGCCAGACACTTAATTCATTCATTTTCACATTTTCCAAATTTGTATAAGCAATTGCAAATTTTGTATCATGCTGCGAAGCGTCGCACAATTTTCAGGTTTTCCATGTGGATAGCTGGATTTTAAATGCTGCCAAAGGCAATTTTTACAACTGTACGTCCGACCATGTTTTTTTTTTTTTTGGGGGGGGGGGGGGATCATAGTTTTAGGACCTTTGGGGGGGCATGGCTCCTTCCCCCCCCCCCTGGATCTGCCTGATGCTTTGCACTCAAAGACAGCGCCACCAGCCACCCTGATGCCAAGGCTGACAAGGTGTGACAGCCTTCTACACGCTGACTTCACATTTATGTGTTAACATGTGTTGTGCATGCAGTGTAGCACCCATAGGCATACACAAGGGGAGGGGGAAAATGGGGCAATTGCCCCCCCCCCCCGTCTGTACATGCCCCGTTGGTAAAAAATACATTAAAGAGAAAAATGGTGAAAATATGCACATTTAAAAACATAGTGGGCCAAATCCGTTGATTTTTTTTTGGTGGGGTATTTTATGCCCCCCTGAGCAAAAATTGCCCTCCTCCTGGAGTAAATCCTGGGTACGCCACTGGTAGCACCCAATACATTTTGGCGCAATGGCCATTGCACCAAAATTCAACCTCAACGGCTCTGCAGAGGCATCCAGCGTAGTGTGTATTTTGTCCAGTCTGGCCTGGAACTGACCCGTTGGATGGTGGGGTTAGGGCCATGGGTGGAGCTTTTCAGAAGAAGTTGGTAGGGTAAAATGCCACATTTCTGGTTGTTTTGCATGGTTGAAGTAAAAAATTATCATTTTAACATCAGGAAACCTTCAAATCTGACAAAAGTTGGTGGGGAAAAACCCCAAAGTTGGTAGGGCAATGGCCTCACCATTTGAATAGGAAACTCTGGTAATCTTTGACTACTACATACTAAATACTGTGCATAACACAGCACACAGACAGGTACCTTAGTCAAATATTACCGACTAGATGTATTAACAAATACAGAAAATTATAAATGGTTCAAAACAAATTAAAATGCAGAACACAATAATGTTATGTGCTAGAAAGGAAATAAAAAACAATATTTTGATAATATTGATGTATAAACTGGCAAAGCAGTTATGCCTGGTGATTTCGAATTGAAAGCTGTAAGCAAGGCTGTATAAACCACTGTAAGGCTTTAACAAATACAAATTCAAATAATGGAGATTGCACTAACGAATTGAAATAACCCCAGCTTGTGTTTCGGGTGGTAGCCGTTTACGTTTACTACCTACCTATTAAAAAACGTGAAAAATAAAATGCTCAGAAGCGTTGTTTTTGTAACAAACACTGATTGTGAACAATGATGTGTTCGATCTAGTCTTATTACGTCAAAGCACAAAACCAATGGGAAAGCGAATGGAAATCGGGTGGGCTCGATAGTCGATAGGTTGAAAAACTATATATACCTCCTTGGAAAAACTGACTGAGGGGTTCGACCAATGATAAATTGCCTGGGATTTGCCTGGGATTGTTAACGTTCATATCGACATATATAAATGGCCAACTCCTCAAATTAATTTATTGATCCTTAATAAATTAACTTGAAGAGTTGACTGTTTATGCCTGGGATTGGTCACTTATTCATCTCATATATAATAATAATAATAATAATAACGTTTATTTCGCACCAGCGTTGGTACATATCTTTGCAGCGCACACAATGGGAAGTAGATAGTATATCATATTCTCGACTTTGGCACCGTGTTACGTTAGGCAGATTACCATTTATGTGTAAGAAAATGAAGAGAAAAAATGTAGATGTAGGAAACATTCCGTTTTCCGTTTCATTATATAGCATTATTATTTTCGCATCAGGTAAAAGCGACCTAGGCAATGCATAGGGTGTCCGCTGGTTTTGTTCTGGTGACGTCACATCATACCTCCAGATCAAACTGGGGAACTAAGCTGAATCGTGCAGACCCCGAACTTTGGGCCGTCTTCATCAGGTGTCATCTCGGGATTCCGCATGTAACGGCTGCCGAGCGGCAAGCATTAGCGACGACGTCACTGGTGCTGTGGTCCAGTCGTACCCAGCCCCGTTAGCCGCAGCTGCGTTTTCGAGCGTTTTGCTGTCTTTTGACGGGTGTTGAGGAGAGCGGCAATTTGAAGTCGTCGTCGTTAGATAAGTAAGTTATGTTCCAAGTCTTTATATATATATATATATATATATATATATATAATATATATATATATATATATATATATATATATATATATATATATATATATATATATATTATATATATATATATTTGTTTTAACATATCTTGAACATTAAGCCAAAATAATGCAATTTGCAACATTTCCAGGTACAACGCATGGCCGTCTCACCCTTCAGCCAGACCAGAGCAGCGTATGGCCGTCTCGCCACTCAGCCAGACCAGGGCAGCGTACGGCCGTCTCGCCCCTCAGCCGAGCCGGAGCAGCGTATGTCCGTCTCGCCCCTCAGCCAGACCAGGGCAGCGTATGGCCGTCTCCTCCCTCAGCCGACCGGTGCAGCATATGGCCGTATCGCGGCCCTCAGCCAGACCGAGGCAGCGTGTGGCCGTCTCGCCCCTCAGCCGGACCGGTGCAGCGTATAGCCGTTTCACCCCTCATCCAGACCGGGGCAGAGCATGGCCGTCTCGTCCCTCAGCCGGACCGGTGCAGCGTATAGCCGTTTCACCCCTCATCCAGACCGGGGCAGAGCATGGCCGTCTCGTCCATCAGCCAGACCGGGGCAGCGTATAGCCGTTTTCACCCTTCAGCCAGACCGGGGCAGCGTATGGCCGCCCTCCCCCCCCCCCCCCAGCCGGACCAGGGCAGTGCATGGCCGTCTTACCCCTCAGTCAGACCAGTGCAGTGTATGGCCGTCTCGCCAATCGCCCATCACCAGTGGCGTACCCAGGATTTACTCCAGCAGGGGGCAATTTTTGCTCAGGGGGGCATAAAGTACCCCCACAAATAAACTACTCGATTTGGCCCACTTTATTTTGAAAAGGACATATTTCCATAATTTGTATTATATTATATATTTTGTATTATATTATACATTATATATTTCCGAGCAGCGTGCGGCTACAGCCGAGTCGGACCAGAGCACCAGTGATGTCACGTTAATGTCGTGCGATTGGGGTGCTAAAATCCCCGGATGACTCTACCTCTCTTATACGGCCTTGGTCTTCATCACAAAAGTAGCGCAAGCTGCAATCGCACGCGGGGCTCAAGAAAATATATAAATAGCGATATTCTGGATACCTACCTACCAAATGCTATTGTGATCGTGATGTTCTGTAATTATATATCGGTTCAGTGTTGAGACGAAAATGTCTTAATTAAGTATCGGTGTATAAAATGTGCGGCAAATTCAATCGTTCTTAGAGAAAAGGATCGGGTTCCTGTCGTGGCGCGCTTGAAATTCATTTGAGAGCGTTTAAGGTAGGTAAAG
>JAXIVJ010016811.1:0-27848 GCA_036785665.1 Chirona hameri | reverse complement strand
AGTGTCAGCAATTTGTTTACAAGTGCCCTTTCACCAACATTGAAAAGATTGTTGCAAAAGTGTCAGATGTGGCACTTTCCAATAGTGGAGGGAAAATACTGATCATTAATTTTCTCAAACTTCCAACTTTGAATTAGGGAATAATTGTATTGAATTCTTAAATTTAGATAACATTTTAACATCATAACAGTAGTCAAAGAAATTGTTGCTAACAAAATCTAAAGGTGGTTATCTTGCTTTAAACATTTGGGGCAGGATTTTTTCTTGACCAGGGGATCAGTTATTCACGGTCACGTTTTATCTAGTATGGACTCACTTTTCAGCCAAAAGCTGTTGACCAGGGGGTGCGGTTGGTTGTATCACGGTCACGTTTTATCTAGTGAATTGTTAAATTGCTACTTCTGCCAAATAGTCAAAAGCTGCCCCAAAATTCCCAAAGCTGTCCCTAAATTTACAATTCTGCCCCTAAATTTAAAAGCTGCCCCTAAATTTAAAAGCTGCCCCCAAATTCGCAAAAACTGCCCCAATGTTGATGTGTTGGTGCCAACCCTGCCCTGACAAGATCTCATCAAAACTTGCCACGTTTTGCATACTGGAGTAAAGGTAAGGTAAATATTAGTGAAAAGGCTGAAAGATGTTTGGAAACTTTCAACAGTGAACATTCAAGTGGACCAAAAGTTTACTTTCAACGATTCCATTCAAAATGCACGATTTTGCCACCCCAAGGCCCAAGATCATGCAACTTCAACAAAATTATAAAGAAACCTTGGATTTTGGTCATACATACTCGACGTCCCTAACGTTTTAGATGTTTCAAAACTTCACTATTTAGTCACTACGCATCTTTGAAGAAACTATTCTGTATTTGTTGTCATTTAGAATGTATCTTACCTAACAATGTTGAAACAATAAAAAAATCAGGAAGGTGTAACAACTGATTGTCCACTACAATCGTCGCCATATCTACGCAGAAACATATATCGACACAGGAAGATGCACAGGAAAAATAAGGATCATCCATGACTTCATTGGAACAATGCCCATATATTTTAGAAAATCCCACCAAATAATAACCTAACCATACAATGTAAATAAGTTATGCGACGTCATAGTGACGCTGCAAATGCCGTCTATACTTGTATCAGTAACAGTGGGGCTGGTGTCACCCTTGCGGCCAGGCTCAAATCAAGGTTCAGGTTACTATCACCGTTGTTGGTCTGGAGTCATGGGGAAACTTAATGACGTCACCAGATACGAGTGAATCTTAGGCCGCCCCGATTTAATAGCTACGAGCGGTAGGTAGGCCGAACCGATCGGAATTAATTAAACTTAACTAACCTAATCTAACCCAGCCATTAGGTCCGATTGGGTCGGCCTACAGCTCATAGACATTAAGTCTGATTGGGTCGGCCTACAGCTCGTAGTCATTAAGTCTGATCGGGTCGGCCTACAGCTCGTAGCCATTAAGTCCAATCGGGTCGGCCTACAGCTTGTAGCCATTAAGTCCGATCGCGACGAAACTTACTGCTTGTAGCCATTAAGTCTGATCAGGTACGCCTAAGATTCGCTCGTAGCCAGAATCTGGTGACGTCATTTAACTTCCCCATGACTCCACACCAACAACGGTGATAGTAACCTGAACCTTGATTTGATTGCTTGGCTGCGAGGGTGACACCAGCCCCACCGTTACCCTTGTATCAAGGTCGGTCGTCGTCAGCTGGCATGTAAACAAAGTTTTGCAGGCAACAGAAGTGACAATATATTAATTATTGAAGTTATTAGTTATAGTGCAAAATGTGTTGGGGAAGACATCCATAGTTCAGTTGGGCAAACTACGGGGAGGCAATCAAAAAGTTGATCGATCAAAAAGTTGATCGAAGTGGGCGGAGCGATGCCCTTATAAGGGCATGCTTGCAGACCTTCAGTAACCCGTCAATATTTGAATAATCAAGCGATGAAATAAACCCAGAACCACAGAATCAGCAAGTAAAAATATGAAACTATGCAGATTATATGAAAGCTACTTAAAATAAAAAATAAATGAACATGCATTCAATGATCTACGGCAATCAACAAATTGATTACGGGCATCTGAAAATTACGGCGGCGATCAACTTTTTGATTGTGCAAACAGCTGGCTAATCAATATATTGATTATGTTAACTTATACTGAAAATGTTATAATGCTAATGTTAATTTTATTGTTAATGTTATACTGGAAAAGCAAGCTGAAATCAAATAATATTAATAATTAATCCAAATGGAATCATCTGATAAATAATTAGTTCACTAGGAAGCATAACGAATGACCTCGATTTGATGAATTTAGGAAATACTTTTTATTTGTATTCAGAAAGACACAAAGACACAGTCAGTGGATACTGGAACAACACTATTTTTGTAGATCAATAATTTTTCTTTCTTTTCTAACAAACATATGATGTACATAGGCTTTCTTTCGATGTACATGACACGTTTCAGTGTGGGGATGTACCAAAACCAATCAAAATATTGATTGCATGCCCATATTAGGGCATTGCTCCGCCCACTTCGATCAACTTTTTGATCAATCAACTTTTTGATTGCCTCCCCCTAGTTTGCCCAACTGAGTTACTAAACGTGATATTCTCTATTGATTGGTAGGTATATTATAGGGATTTACTAATAACTAAGGAGGGACCACAAGTATGTACCACCTGGATTTTTGTAATGCTCACTATATCAAGTCAAGGGTGCTGAATCTGATGACGTCATTGGCACAATGCGTTGACACACCAATCAATGTGTGGATCACGTTATATCATGAAGGTGGATTTCCGTACCCATTTTAGGAAGTAGCGCTTCCATTTTTGCGTACGGTGTTGCAAAAATGGGTCCAGATTACCATACCAGATTCACCTGGCTGAATGATTACCTGTTCCAAAAAGGGATGAAGAGAAATTTCATAAATTAAATTAAATTAGTAAGTAGTTCAGGGACACATCACAAAATAAAATACAAGACTGAGAAAGGAATTTAAATATCAATGATACCAACCTTATCATATGCAAGCACTTTCAACATGGAACAAGTCTATTGCGCACAGTAGACCTGACTCATGCGCGCTCTGCGGCAGGCAGCGCAGCCGACGAGTAATGCAGGACGCCGTATTTTAGCGCGTTAACCAGTCTTTACCGTAAGACAAGACTCTTGTAGTTAAAAGGTTAACTACTAGGTACATACACGATTACCTATATCGTGCAAATGCTTTGAAAACCAGTCCCACAATAAACGCCGCACGTCAAAACGCGGAAGAAAGATGGCGAAAAGTGATGAGTTTTGCACACTTTTTCAAGGAATATAATATTTCTTAATTATTATCAAATGTTCTGAATGTAAATATCCAAAAAAAAATATTTGATATTAATAAATAAGTGTAAAAGGCGACATAATAATAAAAATAAGCAAAAACAGTACAAATACTCCAATTCCAAATTCTAGGACGATAATTTATCATGTCTTTTGATCCAACTTCTACACATAAAACACTGAAAATATTTTTAGAAAAGTATTTTATATTGTATTATTTAATTTTATCCTGGAAAACACTCAGACTTCACTTCATTCATGTGAAAATATCGCCACTAAAATATTTTCAGAACTCTGACCGCCATCTTGGATCGCCATTTCGTCGTTGTTTGCGAGGAAGCTGCGGAGGTAAGTCGTATTTTGAGGTAAATTCTGTTCTCACTGAGTTCACCTCATTGCGTTTCATTCGTGCTTTTCCGAATAATGGCCAGGAATGTCATAAACCCCCGTAGATCGGCACTAATTGCAAATTTCCCGACAGAGGTCGCTCCCATCCCCTACGCTAGCGCCAGTGGTGAGAAAATCATGAAGGTGAGACTGAACGCACTGGCGAAGAGAGGGCGCCGGGAGTAAAGTTAGACGGAATTGGAGGTGATCCGTCACTGTCCATAAACGCCGGCGTGCAAACATGTGTTAGGGACCTGCACCATTATCACTTGCACTGGGACATCAACATGGGGAGGTCAAGACTAGTCCAGTGGAAATGCGTTTAGCATTGTTTAGCATTTCCACTGGACTGGGCCATTCTGTTATGTGTGCTTGGCAAGGTTACTGGTTATGCATTTCACTTTGTAAGCAGAGCTACATAAACCTGACAAGTGACATTCATAACGATCATATTCCATTATTTTTCTTGGCCAAGTTCAAGAACATGGTTATTTTTGCTGCACTCAGGGGCCGATCCAGGAGGGGGGGGGGGCATGCTCCCCCAAAGTCCTGAAATTATAATTTGCCCCCCCCCCCCCAAAAAAAAAACGGTCTGACGTATGTGGGAGGCTGACGGCGCGCTATAGTCTACCCTCCACCCCCCCCCCCCCCCTTCCCCCGGTCAACTGTTTTCGCCGGACGTCCCGCTACCCCCCCCCCCCCCCCCCCCCCGCTCAACAACTTTTTTAAATACGCCACTGGAATCCCCCTTCCCCCACACACAAAAACTGCTAGATCCGCCCTTGGCTGCACTGACGCCGAAATCCTCATGAAATCGCTGGCTATATCGCTGATCGCAGAGAGAGACAGCTGAAGGTCAGTACTTTCGTTATGCATTGACATTAACACGAATAAGCGTGAACGAACGAGACCGTCGTGTGATCGTAGGATCGCATTATGCAAACCTGATGTTTCGGAGATAATTAACTCCATTACTTATTTTGTTCATTTGGAATCATGGGGCGCGTTCTTCGGTGGAATAAACCTGATATTTCCTAGTCGGTGATTAACGGTGGCGTGAAGCGTTCTTCATAACATGTTCCGGGGTCATAACTCATTATCTCGGATATACGTTACAAGGCACGTCGGGAGGAAAAATGCGGGCGACGATGTGGTATGTGCTGCCATTGCCCTGCCAGAAGTTCTACCCAAGACTGTATGGATTCTTCTGCACTATGTAATGAGAAACATCATAATTGTTTTGCGTGACTAAAATGCCATAGTCTCTTATTCTTATTCCTACGTTATTTTGTCGCATTAGTGGTTTATGGGGGGGGGGGGGGGGCATGGATGGCCGGATTAGCCCTCCCCTAAATCCGCTAGTGGCAGTGGCTGCAGTCAACATTAGAAGGAATGTTTTGTTGGGTAATCATCTTAAACATTATTCAATGCATTGTCTAAGCGAAACCGACCCGCTTTTCCCTCCCGGCTGTGATCGATTCTCCATAACTCGCACGCGCGCGTTAGTCCGGTCTCCCGCACAGCACCCAGACGGGCGAAGGCACTAGGCAGTAATGCCATGGATCGTCGTCTGGTCGGCTTGGCTTGTTATCGCGCTCTTGCTCTCTTTCCTGCTCTGTTCTGTTCGCTTCCATCCAATGCCACTGTAAAAACCCAAGGGGGCAGAGGCTTCTAACACAACAGAAACGGACAGCTAGAAGTTAGTGTTGTCAATGTTAGTTCAGCAATGGGTTAAGGGCGTCTCAGAATGTGAGCTAAGTAATCTTCAAGACCATTATTTGCATGCATCGTTTAACCCGCGAGTTACTGGGGGGGGGGGGGGGGCTATTTCCCCCCCCCCCCCCGTTATTTTGCAATATTTCCTAAACTAATGCCATTATCGTCACCAAACTTGTGGTACCCTCTCTTGCATCATTTCTACACATGTTGACCATATACACAAATTATGTCATGATAGGTCAACCGGAAATGACGTCAGAGTGACGTCGTGTTTTGCGTTTTTTGTTGAAAAATAAGATTTTGCGAAACACGCTACCGAAGGTACAGTTTTTAAGATAAATTCAATTGTTATAATTCGAATGGCTGAAAATAGACTTGGCTATCAAACAGCTATCTCATTTTTTTACTTTCATGAAAATACAAAATTTCGGAAAATTCAAAGAATTGTTTTGCTTGCCATATTTTCAAATATTTGCAAATATCTATAAAAAAAAAACGGAGCATATATGATAGAGACGTGTCCGATAAATACGTGTACCACATTTGAAATCGATATAAAAAATGACTGACTTATGACATTTCAAAGGACAAAATCGATCTCTTACGACATTAATGTGTTTTGTGTTTTGCACATAACCCATGGATTTCCGTTTTTGCCTTGTTCTTCGATTTCTTTGAAACAAATAATGTTCTAAGATCATTTTTCGAGTTCTAGACGAAAAACGAACCCATAAGCATGTATTACAGCGCCTAATGACCCCAATCGGCAATTCGACCTCGTGACCTCGGATCACCTTGACCTGACCTTATGCGTTTAATATCGGTATTTTGCGCGACAATTGCATCCACCGAGACCTGCACGACTCATCAAATATTTTGTATTTGCTCTAACCTGTGCAGTGTCCTAGAATTATACAATTTGGTGGAGAATGACACCCTGTTGAGAATAATTTTCCACTCTTTTTCCCGTACTTTCATGAGAATATTCCACCCCTAGAAAAGGTTCCACCAAACAAATCAAACCAGTAATGCTTGCCCCTCAGATTTCCCTCCACTGGAAATCGAAAAAGGCAAAATTCAGTAGGTATAACTTTTTCAGTTACAACTTCGGTGAATTTTCCCTTCAATATGGTCCTTTTCCGCTAAAATTTTGTGCAATACCTATGGTCTTTTTAGGTTGAATTTTCCACTAATTATGGTCTTTTTAATGAAAAATTCCCACTCCGCACCCTAACTCAAAACCAATCCTAGCTCCCTGAACCTGTGACGTCATCGGTGACCTGAGGTCAACAATAATAGGTTTCCGTCGATGAATTTTCCAGGGCTATTGAATGTCGTTTGCATTTGTATAATAGGTCCATAGGGTTCGGGATCCGAGGGGGGAGGGGGGTGTGGCCAAAAATAGCCCCCCCCCCCCCAGTAAGTCGCGTTATGGAACATACCCCAGCAGAGGCGTAGCCAGGGGGTGAAAATGGTGCTCCTGCACCCGGGAGAATTTGCCCCCTATGGGCCCCCTATGGGTCCCCTATGCCCGGCTGCAACAACACGGCCTGGCGGCCGTCATTTTATGTTGTTGTAAAATACCATGAGAGAAGCGGATCCAAAGCCCTCTCACACAATACAAGGACCCTCCTAGTCTGTCAGAGAGCCCTATGATAAGGAGGAAGAACCCTTTCGTGAGCCCTCTCAGCAGGCAGGTAGCCAAGGGGGGGGGGCGGCGGGTGCGAGGAGGCCAGGAGGGCACTTTTCGGCGGCGAAGGGCCCTTTTCGGCGCGCGCAGCGCGCCGAAAAGGGCCAACGAGACCGCGCGAAGCGCGGTATCATGGGCTCTTTACCACGCGAAGCGTGGTCTTTAGAGAGTTAAGGGCACTTCAGAGGCCCTTTAGGACCACCAGGACCCTCTCTGAAAGACCGGAGGGCTCCTTGGACGTTTAAAAGAGCCCTGTACATGTGAGAGGGGCCCCTGGTCAGACCGAAAGGGCCCTGAGCGGGTCCGAGGGCCCCCTGAATACGTCGAATGGGCCCTGGTCAGTACAGATGGGCCCCTGGGCAGGTCGAGAGGCTCCTAAGCATGTCGGCAGGGCGACAAAGCAGGCCCCCACAGTCCCTTGCCAGGTCATAAGGGCCCTTGCGCATGCTGGAGGGCCCTTGGACAGACCCAGAGGGCCCTTGGGAAGTTCAAAGGGCCCCTGTGCAGGTCAGCGGAGCCCCTGACCAGACCGAAAGGTATTGTAACACCCTTCGTCAGCGATTAAGAAGCATTCGGTAACAGGTCATTGCTCGTCTTTAAGACGAGCAATGACATGTTACCGAATGCCTCTTAATCGCTAACGAAGGGTGTTACATTATGCCCGCAAGCTCCGATTTGAATTTGTCTTGTAGAGTAAGCCCTCTTTGTATTTAATATATATATCACCCACTCCATATCATGTCTTTTCGCGAATCCCAGATGAGTCTGAACATGTCAGAAGGGCGTTGAAAAGGTCGGAGGGGCCGCTAGACGATCTGAAGGGACCCTGGGCCTTTCAACAGTAAGAATGCAGTTGTCCAGGGAATACAACTTAAAAATTTTGCGCCGCTCCGCGGCGCAATTTAACTACAAATTAAATTATATGCGGGCAATAAAAAATAACGGTCCGTTTCTCGATGCTTTTATTTGTTATGTTGCTACTTTCCTATATAATTGGGCAAAATAGTTCACTTTCGCACTTTTTTTTACCGCACTTTTAAACGCACAATAACATTTTTAGAGGTCCGCACCATACGAAATGCAACGCATTGATGAGAATTATGATGAATGATGAGAATGAGAAATATCTAGGGCATAAGACTCAAAATTGTCGCGCCGCTCCGCGGCGCAATTTGTTTAAGAGTTCCAGGTCTTGAGCTTAAACAAAATATCCAAAGTTGGTATAGCTGATTCCAAATTGGTGTCGCTGGTTCAAGAGTTGATATGGCAGTTTGCTAACTCCAGTTCCTAAAAGTTGGTATGGCCCATGCCATACCTGTCATACTGCATTTTCCATCCGTGTAACGTGCCTTTTCATCCGTTTTGTTTGGCCCTTTCAACGCTTGGGAAGGGACCCTTTCAGCGCTCGGGAAGGGGGCTCTTTCGAGGCGCCGCCCCCCCCCCCCCCCTGGACGAAATCCTGGCTACGTGCCTGCCTCTCAGGCTTGGAATGGGCCCAAAATGCCGTTTCGGATATTTATGGGGACTGCCCCTCCGACCGGATGCACCTGTCTCGAAAAAATGCTGTCTACGCCCCTGTAACCCCAGTAACTGCCGGGTTAAGGTATGATGTTAGAGGGATATTGCCACCTCCGGAGGATTTCTACAAAACAACTTAAATGAATGGTAGGGATCAACGATCGTGTATGCTCAAGCTCAAACTTGTTCCTGCAGCACCTAGAGTAGGGTATCGGCAATTTTTTTATTATTTATTTCTGACTCCAAAACGTTGGTCCCAGCTGTGCTCAGTACTAGATTCATGATGGCCGCTCTCATCCAGTTTGGCTATGAAATTGGCGCCCGCCCAAAGCCGAAGCGTCCGAATTCGCCGAGACGACCTTGAAAAGTCTATCTGTGTTATAAGGTATTGGTCACATCTCCTACGGCCCCAATGTCGAGCCATAGCCATTCTTGCTGTTTTATTCATGTTTTATTATGAAAGAGGCTATGGTTGTTAAAAAATATAATTAACTGTATACGCATTTTAATTTTAAAGTGCACTGACGGAATGGGGATGTTGAGTTTGCAATATTCAAAAGCAAATCATAGTCCGCAAAGAAGTGATTCTAAATAGTGATGAGGTTGACTCCAATTTTACGAATGCGTGTCAATCATGAGTGGTGCAAATATATTTATATATATATATATATATATATATATATATATATATATATATATATATATATATATATATATATATATATATATATATATATATATATATATATATATATATATATATATATATATATATATATATATATATATATATATATATATATATATATATATATATATATATATATATATATATATATATATATATATATATATATATATATATATATATATATATATATATATATATATATATATATATATATATATATATATATATATATATATATATATATATATATATATATATATATATATATATATATATATATATATATATATATATATATATATATATATATATATATATATA
Organism: Chirona hameri; assembly: GCA_036785665.1. Classification (NCBI taxonomy): domain Eukaryota; kingdom Metazoa; phylum Arthropoda; class Thecostraca; order Balanomorpha; family Balanidae; genus Chirona; species Chirona hameri. The sequence goes on along the minus strand of JAXIVJ010016811.1, from coordinate 18,174 downwards.
TATATATATATATATATATATATATATATATATATATATATATATATATATATATATATATATATATATATATATATATATATATATATATATATATATATATATATATATATATATATATATATATATATATATATATATATATATATATATATATATATATATATATATATATATATATATATATATATATATATATATATATATATATATATATATATATATATATATATATATATATATATATATATATATATTATCTAATGGGGGGAGTTTCAGGGACCAAATTTCGCATGTGAAATCGGACACGCTTAATCTACCGATACACACCAAAAACTCCATATTGACCTGCGAGATGGCAATATCCCTTTAAGTATTTCGAAAAAGATCAATGCCTCGGCAGCTACGTTTTTAAAGTTTCCAGTTTCCGTTCTAAAGAATGGTGGGGAAGTCCCAGTATCGTTACAAATCTTAAATAAATATCCCTGAAGAACCCATATTTATGTATTTCGGCGAGTGAAATAATACGTAGGTATGCTGTCATTGCCAGCACAAATGTGTCTGTATGGAAAGTTCATCAGCGTACCATTCAACAAAATGTTTGATGCTGTAACCCGGCGAGGGCGACCATTGCTATTGATTGAGTCTATGGTCGATGCTGACGTGTGTGTCTCCTGGAAAACGATTCTGTAAATACTCACATTTGCAGGCTTTGTGCCGATATCGAGTTTGCGTAAATTCTCCATCAGTGGCTATTTACCTGAGCTTTGAAAGCCACCAGCCTAACCTTACCGATCGCCTGTCTGCTTGCCTTTCCAGGTTAAATAATCATGGATGGAGAGGAGAATATGACTGATATCCAGAATTATCTGGATGATTTCCAGAAAGATCTCCAAACAAACACCAATGACCCAGGTATGCTATTGATGGAACTTGTTATCGTTGTTCTGCGTGATACAACTCGGGGAAAATGTTCCGAGCACATTTAATCGAATTCAATTGTATTACTGAACATGGATTTAGTAGTGAGTTGATATGCTTACAATCCAATACGAGTTCACATAACACTTGACATTTAGATGAAATATACTTTCATCCAACGAATTCGAGCACATTGCTGACATGCAAATGAGCGTGGCGCACCGTATCCCCTACTCTTTTGTATTGCAATGACGCGAATTTAGTGCGGTGTTCTAAAACCAGATAGCAGTGGCTATTTTTTACTCAATATCAACGGAATTTAAATTGCTGAGTGTTTATGTCAGAGTGTTGTGGTGAATGTGATTGTGTAGCCTCGTCACCTTCCGACTGTCCCTGTGTACAGCCGGCGGCGCGGCAGGCGAGGTGGGCCAGGTCTACATGGACCAGTCCGGACAGTACTTCATCAGGGAGGCGCCCGAACAAGAGCAGAACGGACCGCGACGCTCAAAGGTACGGCGCTGGCTATCATTGACACTATCGATGGCCACAGATACCGACACACAGCACGGTGTAGTACAAAATGTTTGGCCATTTATGAAACGATTTAGTTTTGAATCCCAGACACGACTCGATATGGGGCCGGATTGTCATGGTTTTGTTTCTTTGTTCATGGTTTCAGTTGTTTGCCAGTGAACGCTATTGTAGGATAACGTCACTCAATGTTCGCCTTGGCCTGAACTGAACTTGCCTGTGTGTTGCTGACCTAGTGTGGCCCGTGCCCCCATGTATCCGACAGCGTGTACGAACGTCCACGGCGGTGAGCGCCGAAGCTGCCGTGGTGCACGATGGCTCCGGGGACGCCGGTCAGACGGTGCAGCTGGCGGCCGGGGGCCAGGCGGTGGCCGCCGGACCCGACGGCAGCTATCAGACCGTCACACTGGTGCCCTCCGACGGCACCTCGGACGAAGTCAGCTACGTGCTCATCGTGCAGGTTAGTGCTAGACGTCAACCGACCGAACGGTGGGCAGTCGGACGTCCCGAACGGTGGGCAAGAGCTCCGAAAATTGGGGGTGACAGAGGCATTCTGAAGTCGATTATTTCCATGCAACGCCCATAGGCGTAATGTTAAAAGTCCAAACAATGGGGGGGGGGGCACGTCTCCCGCCCCCCCCCCCCCCCCCCCCATGTGGCGGAGCCCCTGGCGGTGAGCAGTCGGACGCCGAATGGTGGGCGGTCTGACGCCGAATGGTGAGCAGTCGGACGCCGAATGGTGAGCGGTCGGACGCCGAATGGTGGGCGGTCTGACGCCGAATGGTGAGCAGTCGGACGCCGAATGGTGGGCGGTCTGACGCCGAATGGTGAGCAGTCGGGCGCCGAATGGTGAGCAGTCGGACGCCGAATGGTGGGCGGTCTGACGCCGAATGGTGAGCAGTCGGACGCCGAATGGTGGGCGGTCTGACGCCGAATGGTGAGCAGTCGGGCGCCGAATGGTGAGCAGTCGGACGCCGAATGGTGGGCGGTCTGACGCCGAATGGTGAGCAGTCGGACGCCGAATGGTGGGCGGTCTGACGCCGAATGGTGAGCAGTCGGACGCCGAATGGTGGGCGGTCTGACGCCGAATGGTGAGCAGTCGGGCGCCGAATGGTGAGCAGTCGGACGCCGAATGGTGGGCGGTCTGACGCCGAATGGTGGGCGGTCTGACGCCGAATGGTGAGCAGTCTGACGCCGAATGGTGAGCAGTCGGACGCCGAATGGTGGGCGGTCTGACGCCGAATGGTGGGCGGTCTGACGCCGAATGGTGGGCGGTCTGACGCCGAATGGTGAGCAGTCGGACGCCGAATGGTGGGCGGTCTGACGCCGAATGGTGGGCGGCCTGACGCCGAATGGTGAGCAGTCGGACGCCGAACGCGTGTCTTACGATAGTGGTGACTAGTGATGTCATTCGGTAATCAAAAATTTGGTACACCAAATAATTACCAAAACCGTATCTGTTATTGGTTGGTCAGAAGAAAAAAATGAGTATTTTTTCGTCAAGCAAGTCAGCGATATGCATCAGAATGGCCATCGTTTTCCATGATTTTGGGCACGTTTTGCAGCCTGCAGGTCTCCAGCTGGGAAATAGAATGTCAGGCAATTTATTTTGATTCTGATCAGCAATGCTATAGTTATTGAGGTATTTCTTTCCCTAAAAATTCACCTGCATGTCCAGAGTTACGCTTGCCAACTTCTTACCCCAATTTTGCAAATCGGTCCTTTTCAGGTTGGGAAAATCGGTTTGGTTTTCGGTCAGTATAGCTACAATGAAGTTGGTATCAGTTTGGTCAAGTTTCAGGAATTTCCCGAAAATGACGTCACCGGTATGGTGACGGCGGCGACATTGGAGCTTGAGGGTGAGATGACAGTGAGATCATATTGCGGATGTGTGTCGGAGGGGAGGAGACTTGGCTGACACCAAGGCAACCAGTGGTTGGCAGGAGGGAATGTGACAAATTCATTTAGTAAAACCGAAGTGTGGTGCTTATTTGCACTTGTTGACATCCCGTAAACTAAAGTGCGTCTGTAAATATATTGTTGTTTACCATATCGGCTATCCTTGCCAGGATTATCACCTGTCATCGAGTCCGGAGTCGTCGCTGATGCATGCCGGCAACATGTGTATTGTGACAACCCCGGCACGTGGCACACAATGTTAGTCAGTCAATAACTATGCAGCTCTTGACATCCTTCGGACTCGTCAACATAAATGACGCCCCTGTAGCTCAGCGGGAGAGCGCTGGGCTTCTGACCTTCCCAGCAGTGGCGGCCCGGGTTCGAGTCGCTTCGGCGCTGGCTATTTGCTCCTGACTGGGATGGCCTGCTGGCCCAGGCGCGAATAATCTTCGCTGTTGATGCGCCGCTAAACACCAATCACCAAAAACAATCTGCGACTAACGGACTATGTGTTCATATTCATTAAAAAGCTAATCAAGTAAGCATCTCCAATTACTTCCAACAGTACCATTTTTACAAGACCAACGAATTTATAATGTTTAAACGAATATCCATTTCTTAGCAGGGAGTGCTGCGACATTTTCTCTTTTGTTTTCTGGTGTTAACGTAAGGCGTTGTGCGTCGCTGGGATCGCGGGCGGGGGTACTCCTCTGGTCGACGGCTCAGCTGTGACCTTGACTTGACCCCGGGGTCAGTGACCGCACGGAGCCTGGCCCGGGTCAGCCCCTGGGCAGTGCTGCGGAGTCAGCTGAACCATTCGGTCGGATCGCGGGCCGCTCGCGCCGCGACCGTGCGCTTTCGTTGTAGCGTTGCAAAGTACCGTGGCTGTAGCTTGTGGAAGCTAGCCATTGGAAGACGTCTAACGTAAATATATTTGGTAAAATGGATTGTGTCAATGTGGAGTGGTTGCTTGGCGGTAAGTACGGTGGACGCCAGCGGCAATAGATGGCTTGCTGAGTTTTGAGTGACCTCGATATCGAGCCCCGAAATCAGAACGGTGTATGTTCACACCTGCGTGCCCACTGGAAACTGGTGCTGTTGACGATGGTTGACCGATAACCATGTGTTTGTTGATCTATCAGTTGTCTGTCAACTGCTTCTTTGTCGTGTTCCGTGTACGTACCCAGGATTCGCTCCAGGAGGGGGCAATTTTTGCTCGGTGCATAAAGTACCCCCACCCAAAACAAAAACTCAACGGATTTGGCCCACTATATTTTAAAAGGGCATATTTTCACAATTTTTTCTCTTAAAAATACAATAAAAAATCATTATTTTTTCCGACCAAAGGGGGCACGTACAGACCTTCAGGGGGGGGGGGCGATTGCCCCATTACCCCCTCCCCCCTTGTGTACGCCTATGGTACTGATGGCACCCGCCCTGACCTGCCCTGCCCTCTGAGCTGACCTGACCTGTTCTGCCCCGGCAGCCGGACGCCGAGGAGGGTCAGAAGCAGGAGGGTGATGATGAGACGATCGGCGTGTACGATTTTGACGACGGTGACGAGCAGCCCGAGGAGGTGAGACTTGAGAGGCACGGGCAGTCTTCCGCCATCGACTGTCGTATTCTCGGTGGTCTTCATGTGGGTTTCAATCTCGCACCAATTCATATTGTGAATAACTTTTACAATTGCATTTATAGTTTACTACTTTTATAATGTAGGATTTATAGTTGTTTTTGTGTGTGTGTGTGTGTGAATGTCTAGGGTCTCATCAGTCGCGTTTGACGTTATGGTAGCTCTTTGGTTGATACCTGAACCTTATTCAGAGATGCTGTTTTGGTGTATCATCAACAATTGTTTTTGTTGTCAGCTTTAGAAGTTGTTACTTAAAACGTCGGCTTTTTGTCTACGCCCCAATCAAACGGCATTGGCTGTAGGAAAGCCCTGGTTATGTGTTGTGGTACTATCTTTGGACGTTTGACAAGTGTGTGTGCCGCTGCCTCAGGACGAGTATGGCGACGAGGACGACAAGGGCCGCGTGTCGCGCATCCTCTCCCGCAAGTCGTCGCAAACCGTCTCCCAGGCGCACATGTGCAACTACTGCAACTACACCACTCCAAAGAGGTTAGTCACCGAGCCTGCCGACACCCGAGACAAAACGACCATTTTATCGGACTTGGCCAGCATTTTTCATCATTCAGCGCAAACTCCAACGGACTTGTTTTGTGTTTGCCTGCTTGCTTTTTTTTACTTGTTCAATACATTTGAAGGTTGGGTATATTATCCGTGTTTTCGAGAGATAAAAATGTTGTATCTTGTATCACATTAAACTAGGTTTCCTACTGTTTGGCGCACCCAACTGTTAAATACATCAATGTGTTGGTGGTATGGGCGCCATATAACTATATTGATGCGGCGCCCTTAAGCCCCAATCCTCATCCTGTGTTGGTGGTAGGTACACCCAATGCCCGGTACACTGCCCTGACGTGACACTCGGCCGCCCCGCCAGGTACCTGCTGTCGCGCCACATGAAGTCCCACTCGGAGGAGCGGCCGCACAAGTGTTCGGTGTGCGAGCGCGGCTTCAAGACGCTGGCCTCCCTGCAGAACCACGTCAACACGCACACCGGCACCAAGCCGCACTGCTGCAAGTTCTGCGACGCCACCTTCACCACCTCAGGTCAGTGGAGAGCAAGGTGCCGACGGTGTGTTGTTGGTCAGGCCGAGTAGCTAGGCTAGAGCGAGACCGCGGTGACGATGTGCATGTATCAGTGGTTCAAATCCTGCGGATGATTAGTTTCTCAGATCCGGCTGTGTTGTCAAGGTCGCCCGGTAAGCGTCTAATCTTTGCTGCCTGACAGTAATGCGTGCATAACTGACAGGGCAAATGTGTGGCGAAGTTTTGTTGTTGCTTTAGATCTTTGGATGCGGCCTCGCGCCACCGCACATTGCGTTGCTTTTCTAGTTTCTCCCAACACGTGCCCCTGTCTGGCTGCTCTCTGAGGGGCTGCTCTCTGAGGGGCTGCTCTCTGAGGGGCTGCTCTCTGAGGCTGCTCTCTGAGGCTGCTGCTCTCTGAGGCTGCTCTCTGAGGCTGCTCCCTGAGGCTGCTCTCTGAGGCTGCTCTCTGAGGCTGCTCTCTGAGGGGCTGCTCTCTGAGGGGCTGCTCCCTGAGGCTGCTCCCTGAGGCTGCTCTCTGAGGCTGCTCTCTGAGGCTGCTGCTCTCTGAGGCTGCTCTCTGAGGCTGCTCCCTGAGGCTGCTCTCTGAGGCTGCTCTCTGAGGCTGCTCCCTGAGGCTGCTCTCTGAGGCTGCTCTCTGAGGCTGCTCCCTGAGGCTGCTCTCTGAGGCTGCTCTCTGAGGCTGCTCTCTGAGGCTGCTCTCTGAGGCTGCTCTCTGAGGCTGCTCTCTGAGGCTGCTCTCTGAGGCTGCTCTCTGAGGCTGCTCTCTGAGGCTGCTCTCTGAGGCTGCTCTCTGAGGCTGCTCTCTGAGGCTGCTCTCTGAGGCTGCTCTCTGAGGCTGCTCTCTGAGGCTGCTCTCTGAGGCTGCTCTCTGAGGCTGCTCTCTGAGGCTGCTCTCTGAGGCTGCTCCCTGAGGCTGCTCCCTGAGGCTGCTCCCTGAGGCTGCTCTCTGAGGCAGGCTGCTCTCTGAGGCAGGCTGCTCTCTGAGGCAGGCTGCTCTCTGAGGCTGCTCTCCGAGGCTGCTCTCCGAGGCTGCTCTCCGAGGCTGCTCTCTGAGGCTGCTCTCTGAGGCTGCTCTCTGAGGCTGCTCTCTGAGAGGCTGCTCTCTGAGAGGCTGCTCTCTGAGAGGCTGCTCTCTGAGAGGCTGCTCTCTGAGAGGCTGCTCTCTGAGAGGCTGCTCTCTGAGAGGCTGCTCTCTGAGAGGCTGCTCTCTGAGAGGCTGCTCTCTGAGAGGCTGCTCTCTGAGAGGCTGCTCTCTGAGAGGCTGCTCTCTGAGAGGCTGCTCTCTGAGAGGCTGCTCTCTGAGAGGCTGCTCTCTGAGAGGCTGCTCTCTGAGAGGCTGCTCTCTGAGAGGCTGCTCTCTGAGAGGCTGCTCTCTGAGAGGCTGCTCTCTGAGAGGCTGCTCTCTGAGAGGCTGCTCTCTGAGAGGCTGCTCTCTGAGAGGCTGCTCTCTGAGAGGCTGCTCTCTGAGAGGCTGCTCTCTGAGAGGCTGCTCTCTGAGAGGCTGCTCTCTGAGGCTGCTCCCTGAGGCTGCTCTCTGAGGCTGCTCTCCGAGGCTGCTCTCTGACTCGTGTCGCCGTTCTCTGGCCGCGCAGGCGAGCTGGTACGTCATGTGCGCTACATCCACACCAAGGAGAAGCCGCACAGCTGCACAGAGTGCGAGTACGCGAGCGTCGAGCTGAGCAAACTGCGGCGACACATGCGCTCCCACACCGGCGAGCGGCCGTACCAGGTACGAGCACGGGGCGCGGCACTACCGCGGACTAGTCATTTCCGGACGCCGGGTGTTGGTGAGGAAGGTGGGAGCGGCGGTGTTCAGGTCATGTCCGTCTATCGACTACATTGTGTCGCGCTGTTCGCCGTCAATTGTGAATTTGAAGTATGTATTCAGTTTCAGACGATTGTGACACCTCCTCGGGGTGTGTACCGATGAGTGCCTGGTGCGTCTGTTCAGCGGCATAGGAGCAGACTCGGCCGATGACGGCGAAACGAGTGTCTGACCGATCGCCGGTCTCGCTGTCTATGTTCGCCACTGACCAACGACCTGTCTCTGTTGTTTGCACTGACGGACGCTCTGTTTCTCTGTTTTCTCGGCAGTGTCCACACTGCACGTACGCCTCGCCGGACACGTTCAAGCTGAAGCGTCACCTGCGGATCCACACCGGCGAGAAGCCTTACGAGTGTGAGATCTGCGGCTCCCGCTTCACCCAGAGCAACTCTCTGAAGGCGCACAGACAGATCCACTCGGGTGAGTACTGACCACGTCGGCGGTGGAGGTCGGGGATGGCGGGCCCATGCGGAGGCTGCAGGACCGATCATATGGTCCCGAAAATGTTGTGCGTGTGCTTATAGTGCGTGATACGTATCAGGGCAGCATGGAAGGGTCTGTCGTCAGATTCTTAAACTAAAAACTACTCGCATCATTTCATCACTGAATGCTGCGAAGCATACTGTGTCATACTGTGGCATACTGTGTCATACTGTGGCATACTGTGTCATACTGTGTCATACTGTGGCATACTGTGTCATACTGTGTCATACTGTGTCATACTGTGTCATACTGTGTCATACTGTGGCATACTGTGGCATACTGTGGCATACTGTGGCATACTGTGGCATACTGTGGCATACTGTGGCATACTGTGGCATACTGTGGCATACTGTGGCATACTGTGGCATACTGTGGCATACTGTGGCATACTGTGGCATACTGTGGCATACTGTGGCATACTGTGGCATACTGTGGCATACTGTGGCATACTGTCACACTGTGTCACACTGTGTCACACTGTGTCACACTGTCACACTGTGTCATACTACTATATACTACTATATACTACTATATACTACTATATACTACTATATACTACTATATACTACTATATACTACTATATACTACTATATACTACTATATACTACTATATACTACTATATACTACTGTCATACTACTGTCATACTACTGTCATACTACTGTGTCATTCAGTATCATGCTGTGTTTAAAGTGGCCAACCCCGAAGCCAAGCATTGTTCATGCAACCTTCTGCTATTCTGAATGTGCCTGGCGCACTTCTGCTGCCTGGCGCATGGTTGGCAAAGTTGCTGTTTGCTGGTACACATTTTGTACTCTTTTGTATTCTGATTGAGGGCTGGAGATCTCCAGAGCTTGATCCAGTTGACTGAATCAAATCAAATATGATTATTAATCATATCTTATGTGATTGTTTATTTTCCCTTTTCAAAGAGTTCGAAAAATTTCAAAAGAGTATAAAAGAGTACAAAATGCATACCAGCAAACAGCAGCTTTGAACCATGGCCTGGCGTCATATCAGTCATCCCGTGCGTGTACACTGAGTGGATGATTCCCATCTGACGGTGCTCGTCTGTCTGCCTGTCAGGTGACAAGCCCGTGTACAACTGTGAGCTGTGCCCGGCCTCGTGTGGCCGCAAGACGGACCTGCGGATTCACGTGCAGAAACTGCACACCTCCGACCGACCCATCAAGTGCAAACGCTGCGGCAAGAGCTTCCCCGACCGGTACTCGTTCAAGGTACGGCGCCAGGGCGAGCGGGGTGGCATTCTGTGGTGTGCCGGGATGACACCGGGTAGGTATAACATCTGTGTGCCGGCAGAGTGAAGGCGACCACTCATAGATCCCCAGCTGTAGCCGAACGGTTACGATTACGTCACTAAGCCGAAGTGAATCATGACCATGAGTCAACCAACCGGAAGAGCATCATCTTTGCGCAGTGACGATACAGTAGCAAATGACGTTTATACCAGGTACTGTTTTTGCTTAGTGTACTTCTAAAAACAACCGGAAGAACATTGTATGATGTAGTGTTGTCGGTGACGCTATTCAGTGCGTTTTTAGGCGGTTAAATGTAATGGGATTGGACGACTGTGGACAAATTAACTCCGTCATGTGGAGAGTTTTTCTCGATACCGCCACCCATGAGCAGGTGACTAGGAATGCCCCCTCCCCTATCCCAGCGACTCACAACACCATACTTTAACACCAGAGAACATACAAGAGAAAGTATCTGGCCGTGGCACTCCCAGCTAAGAAATGGAAACAAACGTAAATAAGCATACAGGAAGAAGAATGCCCAATGTTAGGTATGGTAAAATTATATAAGAGAAGGCAAATGTAGTCATCGCTGAAGACATAAAATGACAGCCCCCTAATTAGATCCCATGCATTCAGATTCATATACACGTATGATTAGTAAAGGATTTCAGGCAGACATTCCAGGGGACTATTCCTGGTCATTTGCATGCATTTGTATGCTGGGTATCCAGAGAGTCGACCCAGCTAAGCAAAGCTTGTTGCCGGTTGGCCCCCGGAGCCAGCGCCATAGGTTAGGGTGATGTTCGTTTTTGTGTAATGCTACAAACTTAGGGATACAGAACACATGAGCAGAATTATATAAAGTAAAATACAAAACTAAGGAAAACGCTTTCAGAATTGTAACACGGATAATCTTCTACCTACTACAGAATAGGCCAGACAAAGCTATATTTCCATTTTCTAGTTATTCTTAGTCTTACTTCATGCCCAAGAACACTTTTTGTGTATTTTCTGTGTATTTGTGTACATGGGTTCAAAGAACTTCTCAGCCCATTTTGTGGTTGTTTGCGTTGTGCATGTGGGGGCCGGGGCACACAGCCCCTGTGTGCCCCGGCTACTGCCCCTGTGTCGGAAACTATTCCGTGACGATGCCAACGCTGCCGCTCTCGTGTTCCAGCTGCACAGCAAGACGCACGAGGGCGAGAAGTGCTTCAGGTGCGACCTGTGTCCGTACACGTCCATGTCGCAGCGTCACCTGGAGTCGCACATGCTGGTGCACACCGACCAGAAGCCGTTCGTGTGCCAGCACTGCGACCAGTCGTTCCGCCAGAAGCAGCTGCTGAAGCGGCACGTCAACCTCTACCACAACCCCAACTACATCCCGACGCAGCCGCGCGAGAAGACGCACGAGTGTCCCGAGTGCGGCCGCTCGTTCCGCCACAAGGGGAACCTGATCCGCCACCTGGCCATCCACGACCCGGAGGCCAGCGCCGCCGAGAAACAGCTGGCGCTCAAACTCGGACGCGAGACCAAGGTGGAGGTAAGTGATCAGACCTTCGGGGCTCAACTTCCAAGAGATATATATTGTTTCCCCTGTAGTTGTGTTGTGAATGGTCCCTGGTGATATTAGCGTGTCACCGAAGTCGCCCCTATCTGCAGCTGATGTTCTGTTGCCAGGTTGCAGTGCCCTAGCATTGGGAAATTTGGGTGGAAAACGATACCCTATGGATACTATTTTTCCACTCTTTTTCCCGAGTTTTACTGTGAATTTTCCACTCCATATTTTAAAATGTATTGGATAATTGGAGCCCTGATACTGATTTATGGATGTAATGCTAGGGCCAGCCTGTGGATGGAGACAGATAAGAAATGGCATAGATAATAACTAATTCTGGTGAGTGGGTAATTGGGTATTGATAAAGCCGAGCCCGAGTACGTGATTTTTTGTTGAATTTTCCACTCTTTGTGCTAATTTTTGTCCAGAATTTTCCACTCCGCACCCCAGCTCCAAAGCAATTCTAAGACCCTGCCAGGCTGACATAGGGCGTGTGTGTCTGAGTGTTCACCATCCCGTTCTGTCCGTCATGTGCCCGTCAGACGCTGCTGGACCAGCAGATGTACGACGAGGGGGACGAGGAGGAGGAGGAGGTCGACCTGGCCGGAGAGCAGATGCTGCACAGCCGCGGCGCCGGCGGTGGAGAGCAGAAGATGGTGGCCGTCCAGGGCCAGGACGGACAGCAGTACGTCGTGCTCGAGGTCATCCATCTGCAGGTGAGACCACCACCGCCCTGCCGGCGACCGATGGCAGCGTCTGGTCCTGAGGGTGCCACAGTGAGAACTCTGGGAGGAATTTGTTCTGGAAGTGGCAAACGGGAATCTGTGGTGGATTCTTGGTAAAGCATGTTGAATAGACCGCATGGTCTACGTGATGGACTACGTCTTCTATGGTCCGACTATGTTAATTCCTTTCCACTCTCATCGAGTTTCCCCGGACATCCAGCATTGGATTCCCCTACCGTATGTCACCCCAGTTCACGTGACGAGCCTCTTATTCCGCGTGCTGTACCGATCTGCCCTCCAAACGGCGCCCATTGCAAGCCTTTGACTTCCCTCCTTCCGTGCCCGCCAGGACGCCAACGGCGAGGAGCAGACGGTGGCCGTGGTGCCGGACTCCGCCCTGAGCCAGGCGGCCGGCAGCGGCAGCGGCATCGACATGCTGTCTGCCGGCCAGGTGACGGCCTCGATCGACGCCGGCGAGCTGGCGGCAGACGTCAGTCTGGTGGACGGCCTGCTGCCGGCCGCGGCCGGAGGGGCCGGGACGGAGCCGGAACAGCCGCGTCGGCCCACCACACCCGGCGGACGGCGGAGGGTAGACGACGAGGCCGTCCAGAAGAGCAAACGGGACATGCAGAACTACTTCGGCTTTGATGTAAGTGGTGCAGAGGGACGGTGTGGGTAGTGGGGACTTCTCTGCTGCTGGTTTGGTCTCCTGGGCGTCTGGCTGTTGTGACGGTCTCCGCGCACATGAAAGTGTACTTGTCCCATGACGCCCGTCACGTCCTGGACACTTTCATGTTCTCATGTTCCGAGCTCCGCCTGTCGGGATGCTTGCTTCTGTGTTGCGACACTCAACAATGCCAGTGACAGTGCGGCAGTGGCGTACCCAGGATTTGCTCCAGGGGGAATTTTTGCTCAGTGGGGCATAAAGTACACCCACCAAAACAAAACTCACCGGATTTGGCCCACTGTTTTTAATAGGGCATATTTTCACCATTTTCTCTTAAAAAATAAAATCAATCATTTTTTTCGACCAAAGGGGGCACGTACAGACCTTCAGGAGGGGGAGGGGGGGGGGGAATTGCCCGTTTACCCCCCCCCCCCCCCCCCCTTGTGTATGACTATGCAGTGCGGTGCGTGAATCTCAATTTTACTGTTTCCGACTCTAGTTTAGAGCCGTTGTTTCAGGTCGTTGAAGCCTCCTGGTTAACCGATTGCCTGCTTTGTGCGATCCCGAGACACTCCAACCTATTTCTCGGTCTCTGCCGGCAGGACGATGACGAAGACGAGGACGTGGACTTCCTGGCGGCAGGCGGCAAGAAGGAGGCCGTCGAGATGATGTAAACAGTCTCACTCTCTTCTCACGTCGACGGAGGACGCCGCGTACGACGGGGCGGACGGCAGTGGAGACAGACATGTTAGTTGAGACACCGGGTCTCCCAGCGTGGCGACTCACCCGGTCGTGACTGTGGTGGTCTGTTGCCCATCACCTCCTGTCAGTGTGACACCGGCCCCGATGCACGGGAAGACACCGGACAGGACAGTGGCCTGCACGGTGGCGTGGACGCCGTGGTGGGCGTGACTGTGCTGCCTCGAAGCTGTCGCTGTAGAGGAGACGTGGCCGGAGACTCGCGGACAATGGGGAAGTTATGCACCTGCTCTGGACCAGAGCAGATGATAGTGAATGGGACTGTGTGCGGGTGGGGCGGGTGGGACCGAGCGTGGACTGCTGGCCGGTCAGGCGTGGCAGATCGTCCGTAGCGTGTGTGTGAGTGTGGTCAATCGTCAATCGAAGCTCTGCTGTGTCACTGCATGTAGCCGATATTGCGGAGACCAGCTGGCGAACGGGACGCTCCGCTGAGAGACAATATGTCGGCGTGTCGCAGTATTTTGTATGCGTTTGCGAGAGTGGAGGTAGGACGGCCGACGGCGTACCTGAGCGCACATTCACCACGTATTGTCTCGGTGTGGTGTGTGACGTGTCAGGGGACCGTGCGCCGGTCGGTCGGGGAACGGGTGGCCGGTTTTTGGTGTGTCTCTGTTTGTGGTGTGGTGCAGTGCGTGACGACGGCGGTTTGAGCCCCACGCTGGGCGATTCCTCACGCCGAGATCTCTCCCGCTCTGTCGCTGTCGTGTGTACCGTGTGTACTTCTGTTTGTGTTGGTACCTCCAGTGTACTGTCTCTGTGCTCTCTGCGGACTCTGTGTGTGCTCTTGTGTACCACAGTCTGCGCTTCGGGGCCACCGGCCAACCGAACGAACTATCGGAGGCGCGCGTGTGTGTGTAGAGTGTCGGTGCTGTGGCCACCGAGCCGGCCCGATCGCCACTGGAGAATAGAGGGCGCTGTGCTCTGCTGAAGTACCGTGCAGTGGATTGGAATCCGCGTCTGCCGTCGGCCGCGGAGTAATGAGTGTTGCGGAAAATGCGACGGAGAGCAGAGCTTCGGTCCTCGTTGCGCCGTGAGCTGAGGTGGATGTGAACGGGGAGGTGAATAAACGCAGTGTATATACAGGCCAGTGACGTGCAAAATCTCCAGTTTCCGAAGAATGCCATTTATACTATTATTTTTGTTTGAAAGGAAATGCGTGATGATTGCTGTTTCTGGGAGATTACATTTTTGATTCCATTACAAGCATAGATGCAGAATGTATGACTAGATGTATGCGCATACATGCAGACTGGTTATTGATTCACCTTTTTTGGAAGGATGCAGTCACTTCATTTTGGAAGTCTGCTTGATTCATGGATAACCATTTTGAGAAATTATTAAGTCTTTTTTATTCAATCAGCCTTGTTTCTATGCGGGTTTTGATTCAATCTTTATTCATGAGTACACAATCCGGTGGTGAATCGATTCTTCTTTGATTCAAAGGATTTTGATTGCACGATTCCAATCGATTCAATCAGAGTCTAATCAATAACCAGTCTGCATACATGGTATTGTCTTTATCTGGTAGATAGGAAGTATGGGCAATACGATAATTCGAGAAGAAACACTGCATTTGTGGGGACGAAGGCAAATTGAAGGAACTGCATTTTTGGTCATGAAATTACCAAATCTAGGATGTTTCCCAATTAGTACCTAAAACAAATGTTGATCACTGAGGTTTCCAGAGTCGCCATAAAATGTAGTTTGGTTGGGGCCAATTAGAATGAAGTCGAAATCTGAGATAATGTGCACCATGCATCGCGCCGTCCCTCGAATCGTGACAAGTGAACCTGTCCTTGTCAGTGTAGAGTTTTCAGGCAAACTGAAGAACGTCTCCGAATTTTCGACCTGCGGCCTGCCCATTGCGCATGAGACATAATATCTCATATTTCTCATCTGTTACGTAATTAATGAATTCCGGTTCCGGAGATAATCACCTTTTTATTTTGTTAGCAACAACTTATTTGGCTACCGTTATGGTATTAAAATGTTTTGATCCATAATTAAATAAAATTATTCCCTAATTCAAGGTTGGAAGTTTGGGGAAATTAATGAATGGTATTTTTCCTCTACTATGGGAAAGCGCAACATCTGGCGCTTTTGCATCAATCTGTTCAACGTTTTGAATGGGATGGAATGGGCACTTGTAAACAAATCGCCGACACTAAATAGGTCGCCGTAGTTAAGCTTGGCACCGGCCGGCCGGTGCCAAGCTAAACTGCCGATTTCAATGCAGCTTTTTTCAAACGATTGCTGATTGTCCCTAAAAAATTGGCACATATTCGCCAAAGATAGAGTGCAGGAAACATATTGAATACCTTCATGGTAAATAACAATGCGTAGGGAGGCTAATTTACTGAATTCGTTACCGGGTACATGCTGAGTACCGACTACCGACCAATATAAGCGTGGATCGCCTATCAGTAGGAAACTGCCAATATATTTCGGTAGGAACGTTAATATGCAAAATGGGATGAATTTACATCATATTTTGGCATCGTCTATTGATTTCAGGAATCAGGTGCTAACTCCATTTTTGTGGGAAAAGGTGATTATCTCCCATTTAACACGTCTCACGTTGACCACAAAATGCAATAGTTGTTATTTCTTTGATTAACTGATTGAGCCTCTGCAGCTTTCTGATATTTATATTATATCCGTATTCGATAGCTTTTTCGATAGCTCAGCACATGCAAATCTGGGCAGTAGTAAAATAACAAAGCATCATGACCTTGCCATCCAAAAGTTAGCTACATTTCTGAGGATATATGCTATGATCCTGGGGATTTACAACTCTTAGGATGAAAATCTTGGGATAATGGGGTTTGAGAGACTAAAGAGTCAACAAAGCTAAATTAATGAAGGCTAACCTATATGTTATGCTTTTGCCAACTTTGATCTAGCCTGGTTTCTCGTTGTTAGGTATTTATCAGCCATGCATGTTTTCGTTTTCTTAGCGCTATTTAAATGCAGTTACATTCGTTCTCTTCATCCTGTAACATCCTGTAATTACCAGTTAAAGGAAATAGTTCACCTTCAACATGGGTTTTGAACTGAAATAGCAGTTTTGTAGCCCGTGTTGAGAAATCCTTATCTGGAACTTTTATTGGCTGAAAAGACTCTCCAGCCGAAGATATTTGACTTTTTGGCGAAGGAATACGGCGCATATATGATGTACCGTACCGTCTGAAAGTGCCAGCACTGCCATGGAGCATGCGCAGACCAATAATGCACACCATAACATTAATAATTTACGACCTTCTGTCCTGAATTGGCTCGATGTAGGACCATTTTTGAAAATAAAAAAAGAAACTATTAAAAAATATAATAAAATCGTGTTCTGAAAAATTTCCCGAAGGTGAACTATTTCCTTTAATGCGGTGAAAACGTCACACCAATGTCACATATATTGCTTAAATTCCGCGTGTGTGTGTGTGTGTGTGTTTGTGTGTGTGTGTGTGTGTGTGTGTGTGTGTGTGTGTGTGTGTGTGTGTGTGTGTGTGTGTGTGTGTGTGTGTGTGTGTGTGTGTGCGTGCGTGCGTGCGTACGTGGTGCGTGCGTATGTGCGTACGTGCGTATGTGCGTGCGTACGTGCATGCGTGCGTGCGTGCATGCGTGCGTACGTGCGTGCGTGTGTGCGCGCGTGCGAGTGCGCGCGCGCGCGCGTGTGTGTGTGTGTGTGTGTGTGTGTGTGTGTGTGTGTGTGTGTGTGTGTGTGTGTGCGTGTATGTGTTTGCGTGAGAGACGAAAACTTGGATGTTCATTCCCAAGATGTCATAAATCAAGCCCAAATATGAATGTCCGTAGATAAAGTAGTAAACATTCAGCTTATATTATCTAACTTGGCCGGTAACGCAGCGACGAGGAAGCTAACATTCTGATTCGCAATCTTATTTGCCTTCTGCTATGATACTAATGCATACAATATTGAACAAATATTGAACATTGAAAAACGCATGATATAGTAGCAGGGGCGGATCCAGGATTTTCTAAGGCAGGGGGCTTCAGGCCTGAGGGCGGCATATTTCCTCGGTGACGGGGGCGGCATGGTGCCTTCCGATGGCGGCATAATGCCTTCCGAGGGCGGCGATGTACCTTCCGAGGGCGGCATAATGCGTTGTGAGGGCGGGCAAGATGTCTTCTGAGGGTGCCAGGGTGCCTTCCAAGAGTGCTACGATGCTGTTGGTAGACGCAAGGGCGCCCTGGCGGCCTCCCGAAAACGCTACGGCGCCTTCGGCGCCGGCAAATCCTATACAAAAATGGCGCCGTTTTCTAAGGCAGGGGGCTTCAGCCCCTACGGCCCCCCCTGGATTCGCCACTGTATAGTAGGTACTCATGCTACTCGTAGAATGGTTTGATAGTTGATACAATGTTTCTGGCATAGTCTTCAGATGCGTATATAATTCTTGAGATATTGCCGGTATTCCTTAAGTATTCTGAGATTTTCCCCTACATGAGTGGTAAAACAAGTGGCAACAGAAACAGCGAAAGGACGCGAGAAATCAGAATAGTCAGTTTGTGACATGGAGGTGTGTGAGCTCCGTTCTCTACAGTGTTGCAGTGCAATGTGATTGCAAGTGGATCGCTGTTTGACTCATATATTTAAGCATCATTCATTTCTTACGTCTGCTTTGTGGATAGTTTGTGCTTGTAGATAACCTATCTACGTGACTTTCAATGTTATTGTAGTAGGGAATGGATTGAAGCTGGAGTGAACTAAAGCAGCTTAAAGTGCATAGTGAATTACATAGCTACCCTCATACATTCAAAGAGACAATGCATGAATCATCAGGTGCTTCACAAGAGAGTTCAATTCCAAAAGTCTCTATGATGGACAAGCGCACAGCAACAAGCAACTGCTCAACCATTGTGC